>QKQZ01005498.1:0-11903 GCA_003595255.1 Solenopsis fugax | reverse complement strand
AACCCGTGTCCAAATCGGACCTTTTTTTGGGTGTCCAAATCGGACCTACATATACTTGTGTATACCATAGGAGGAAACCTTTTCACGATTTATGTTTGTGGTTTTTTTGGCTTTTTAGTGAAAAATGGGCCGCACTTATAAACGAAAAACAGACACAATAGATATACAAGTGCTTCAGCTTGCTGTTCTCGATATAAAAAATGGAAAATCATTAAGCTGACCAGATTTGGTCCAAGGAACATTAAATCAATAAAATATGAGTCATCAGACTCAGATTAATTGAGTTTTTTTTTATTTCAATTCTAATAATATAAACTGTCAGTAATTTCTTTTCTGAATAAAATTTTTATGCTTGACCGCCAAATTACTCAATTATAACAAAAATACATTAAAAAATTCTATCTAAAAATCCATAAAAATACGAATGTCCGATTTGTACCAGGGGGTGGTCCGATTTGGAACCAGTAGTTCCAAATCGGACTGGAAAAAAACGTTTTTACATTTTCCTTTATAGTTCAACACAGATGAGAGATACATCAAAATAATCTTAAGCAAAAATGAAGGCAATTAAATTAACTTTCCAACGACACCTTCAGTTTTACGATCGTACTTTATTTGTGTCTTATAGAGAGCAAAAACTGCAACTAGGTCCGATTTATCCCACTCTCCCCTACAATCTGCGTAACACTGGTGATTGACGACCAGATCTGGTCCTAGAAATATTAAATCAGTAAAATATTATGAGTCATCAGACTTGGAATAATTAAATTTTATTGATTTCAACTCTATACATACCCTGTCTCATTTTTTTTTCAGAATAAAATTTTTTACTTTTTGTCAAATTATTTGTTTTTACTCAATACTTAAAAAAGTACATTTAAAATTCTATCTAAAAATTGATGAAAATAGAGTTATCCGATTTGGAACCAAATGGTTCCAAATCTGACCCGAACAAGCGTTTTTACATTTTCCATTACAGTTCAATATAGGTGAGAAAAACGTCAAAATGGTCTGAAGCAAAAATGAAGAGAATTAAATTATTTTTCCAACGGCACCTTCAGTTTTACGAACGGACTTTATTTGCGCCTTATAGAGAGCAAAAATTGCAAATAGATCCGATTTATACCCTTCCCTTCCTTACATCACACAATAAATATCAATATTAAAATCTAGCTATGACCGATAAAACATCTCGATTGTCCATATTGTGTCCTCACATATCGGTTTAAGTTCTGTATTAGTATGATATATATTATAACTTAAATTTTCAATTTTTTCGTATAAAAATTTATGATTATATACTCTACAGATGACATTTTCAGAAAAAAAAAGATAATGCAACAGTTTGCGTTCCAAAAGATATATATTTATTCTTAAATATATATTTATTCTGAGAAATAAAGGCCATTTAAAAAAAGGGAAATGTAAAATTATTTTATGAGTATTTATTTAGTACAGAAATATGATTATTATACTAATTCTTGCTTGAATTATCACTATAATTATGGAATAATGTATAAATAAAAAAAATTTAATGTAATGTATTGGGACCTCAAACTTTTTTTTAACGTGTATTGGGTTTTGGGTAACCACGAAGAGTTAATGAATATTTATGAAATTGCAGTGAAAAAAATACAGATATTTTATAATGATCAATTAACGACTTTTTATTGAAAAATTGTAATGAATTTTTGTGAAATGAAAAACACGGATACTCGGTAACGAAATTGACATTTTATTAAAATTAATGAATTTTTGATTAAATTAAAATGTTCTAAAATTGTAATAATGTTCAACAAATCATCAAAATTTTATTAAAATTTGTCCACTATGAATTGTTAACATTTATTTATTGTTAATATTTTGTTATATCGAAAGAAGATAATTAAATGATTTCTCATAAAGACCAAATAAATCCATTTTCTAAAATACCCGTATTATGGCGTCAAACCGTTTTTCATCAATTGTTTTGGCAAAAATCAAACAGAAGACGGGTAAAATAAATATTGATAGTAAATGCAAAATTTTCGCAAGATCAAGTTCAGATTTTATCCTTTTTTTTATCCCCAAAATATTGGTCAACATTTAATACTTTTTGTTCTTATATATTCGAAAAAAATTACAAGATAGGTATATATAATAAATGATTTAAAGATAAGTTTTTTGTTTCCTGAAAATTTAACTTTTGGACTTTTTTGGTTCTTGCAAGACTTGCAAACTCCTCAATTGTACCGAAATATTCTATATCCGAAATTTAAAAGACTTTCACAGTGAATGAAGAAACAGAAGAAAGATAATTTATAAAAAAATTGTATAGTATTGAATGTAAACTACCATTATTGTTTGTCTTTTAAATTTTATTCTTATCATGCATTATCTTTGATCATATGTCTTCTTATCTACTCAACTCATGTTTTTACAAGACTGGTATTAATCATCATCTGTTAACTTCAGTTAAAATCTATTCCATGTTATTTACTTCTAGAAATAATGCATGATCAGACGGAATGACTAATATCTAATAGTCTATTTTTTTTCATTACGTAATATATTTTATATTAAGTTGTTAAATATATATATATTTTTTAATAAAGAACTTAATTCGACCGATAATATAAAAACACAATATAAACGAAATGTCTTAAAGGTCATAGCTAGATCTTACTGCTGATATTTATTGTGTGAATTTATATATACCTTTTTAAGTTCACTAAACTGCGTGCTGAGTAAATTTTTCAATTATAAATACAGTTCAAAGTTGAACAAGAGTAATATGTTATTTAATTGAAAATCAATTTAATAATAAATGATGTTAACCCGCATCTGAATATGAAAACTCTTTTCCTCCTAAAAAACTGAAGAATTTTATTGTTTTTTTTTTAATTTTATTTTTACAAGTTATAGACATCGCAGGCTGCGACATATCTATAACTTGTAAAATATATATTTGAGAAATTAACCTTTTGAAATAAGGCTAACTTTTATGTAAAACGGCGCCTTTTTACGAAACCAACGATTCTTCAATTAGGCTAATGCACTAAGAACTTAATTCGACCGATAATGTGAAAACACAATATAAACGAAATGTCTTAACGGTCATAGCTAGATCTTAGTGCTGATATTTATTGTGATATTTATTGAATTTATATATACCTTTTTCAATCTTTTTTTTTAACTTTTTTCTTAAATTATATCTTTGCAACAAAAGAACTTAATTACTTTATAATATGGCGTTTTAAAGTTAAAGAGTCATACTTTCAAAAAACATTATGGTGTTGTTATTTCTTTTAAAAAATATAATTATGTAACAAGGAGACTGAGGTATTTTTGATTAACTCCAGGTGTCTCAAAATCTACTTTTTATAAAATATTATCTTTGTAACAAAAAACTTTTAAGGATTTTACAATACAGCGTTTTAAAGCTAAAGAGTCACTTTAAAAGAGTAGGGGGGAGTCCGGGAGACTTGACCCACGTTTTACTTAAAGATCCATAAAATTTAGTATAATTGATATATGGATTTTTCAATCATGTCAAAGTAAAGCCTTAAGATATGCACACACTTTATGGATATTGTAATTTCAATAAGTTTATAAATGTAAGTATTATATTGATTTAAAAGAAAAAGCAGATTTTGTTCATGTCTCCCCTATGGGTGGGAGACATGATCCACCGGGTAGGGAGATTTGACCATACTCTATAAATTCATGAAAAAAATAAAAAACATATTTTGACTTCAATTTATTTTAAATTTCATATTATAAATTTTAGACATTAAAATCACATTTAATGTAAAAAAATAAAATAAAATGACAAAATTGTTAATGTTATAAAATGTAAAAGACACTTATGAGGTTAGGAAATCTGTCACACCGATAAAATTCCTAACAGCATAAGATATCATACGAATATCATGTGCTGTTAGGAACATAGACGTCACTTTACGTGGAAAGTACATCCCGTCCATTTATTTAAATGCACACAAGTTCTCGTGTCTCTATGGCATCAATGTGACAGATTTCCTAACCTCACAAGAATATCATACTTTACACTTTATAACTTTTTACCTGCTTGAGAGCAAAGACTCTTTCTTTCATATTTGTGTTCTATGTATCAAAATACACAATATTACAAAGAGCCAAATCGATGAAGAAGACAGTTTCCTTCAGTATTACTGATAGAAATCTTCATGGATAAAAGAGAGAAGAGTTAAACCAGGGTACGGTCAAGATGATGCTACAAATGCTTTGAAGTATCTTTTGATTGGCCAATTTGTAAAATTCTTTGTTCTGATTGGTTAATCAAATGTTTCGAAGCATTTGTAGTGTCTGATTGACCGCAGCCTCACTGGTCATCTTTCCCCATTTCGAGTGGTTCAAATGTCCCAACCAGTCAGTAGCCTCTTGACTTTGATACAATTTTGGAGAAAAAGTAAAAATGATAGGATGAAAACATTAACACTACTTTATACTACGATAATGTGTGGTGTAAATAATGTATAACATTTTTACAAACCTTAACATATAAAAGAATAACGATAAAAATATGTTTTTTCACTCTAAGCACGTTAAAATACGTTTGTTTCGCTCACAATTGAAACGCACTGCCGAGCGCCGTGTAGTCATAGTAGCGGCCGATGATTCGCACGTCGCGGATTGACAATCATGCACTTAGAACAAAATTTGAATGAGATATTTGAAATGGTTCAACTCTCCCATATGATCAAGTCTCCCGGACTCCCCCTACTTTAAAAAAAATTATTATTTCTTTTAAAAAGTATAACTATGTAACAAGGAGAATATGAAGTATTTTTATTTGAGGTATTTTTACAAGGATTAACTCAAGGCATCTAAAATTGAAAATTGATGTATTTCATAATATATTTTATTCTATCTTATTAAACTCTGTTAGAGGAGCATATCTGACATTTTTGCTGTGTGATCTTGACACATGCACGCGCGCGCGGGCGCGATATGTATATATCGTAATAATTTCGTTCATGAACCTCGACAATATAATGCAACTCTCTGCGAGACTGAACTTCAACGAGAAACTGGTGCACATTTTCCGATCGGACGAAAACTCGTCCGCTTTGCGTGGGCTTCGCTCAGAAGCCCGTTTTTCCACGGCACTAGAACGGAAAATTTGGTTCAAATCTCATTCCGTCTTTACATAGCAAACATTCGAAATTTTATAGAGGGTCTCCCAGAAATGTGTTTAAGGGTTAAAGCAGAGAATAATGATAAGTGCGAATTTGAAATGTATGTACTTGTAATATATTACTTGATTTTTCAAATTTACGCATTTCCGTATGTGTATGTGTATGGGGCCACGGAGCATGCGCATGTGGCAAGAGAGAATGTTCATATCACTACATTTCGTTGGTACATAGAGTCCGTTTGGGGCCGTGTTCGTGTTCGGACGTGTTTGTCCGTTACAAAAAAATTTGTGCAGGATTGCTGATGCAATCATTAGATTTTGTATCCCACTTTTATATTTTCGATTCCATTATTAGACCTTTTGAAAACTGAATTTAATTCACTAAGGAATTGCCGTATCGTTCCCTCTGTTTTGAATATCTGCGAGCGGATGTCAACAATAGAGAAGAAGAATTTCGTCGTTATGATGCATTTCTTAACCTCAATAATCATCAATTCGATAATATCTCGGTTTGCGGGACAGAGCGACACTTTTCTGCCGGATTCTTTCATTTTGTTCGAAGCAAACGCATCAAACAAGCCTAATTCCATCGAAATTGGAAGTGAGAGGGCGAAACTTAAAAATTACCCTTTAAACTTATCCTTTAGTTTTTTCTGAAGAATTCGTAAGTGATTCATTAAGCAAATTGTTATTTTGGGAAATTTGCATAAAAGGGGAGCAGCGTCTGATAGTCTTGACTTTGACATGTAGCGGTAGACCTTTCTCGCGGGCTCGGATTAGCTCGCCGGTTCCAAGGTTCGAGAAAGGAGTGAACACCGACTTGTGTAGAAAAATAATTAATATTTATTATTGTACAATTAAATTAAACGAATCTCTTACATTTGGTGATATATATTACAAAATAATATTTTATTATTAATAATGGCAACACCTTCGGGACACGTGTCCCTCGAGACGTTTTAATACACGCGAGTGAACTTAAAACTAATAATTACAAGAACCATAATACTCGGTGCTGTCGCAAAACTGAATAACGAAGTCGCGTAACTAAACTTATTATCTAATCGTTAAATATATAACGCTAAGTATAATATGTAAAATGTACGCTAATAATATACTCGTATAACTGTACGCTCGCCTGAGGAGGGGAAGGGGAACGCTTACCGCGCGGGATACGGTATGGTATAGGACGGGACGGAGTCCTAGGATTCTCTGGAGTAGGTCCGGTGAAGGGCAAGACTCCTGTGGAAAGCCGTCCACGTTGTCCCGGAATATCTAATTATTTAGCGTCCTGTAATCACAGCAGGAATTACGATCCGGAACACAGGTACGGTTGACAAAGGGCGGAACAGGTTAGGTTAATTTTTGTACCGAAAACGCTCGATGCAGAAAGTCGAGAACGCTCGACGAAGGGGATACGGGATAGATCGGAACAGGTTACCGAGGATGCTCGGTGCAGGACGCCGAGTACGCTTGACGAGAGGAATACAGGATCGGTCGGGGAAAGAGCGGAACAGGTTGCCAAGAACACTCGGTACAGGATGCCGAGAACGCTCGGTACAGGAACTGGTAGGAAGTCGAGAACGCTCGGCGCAGGTTAGCTGAGAACGCTCAGCTCAGGAGTTCCGAGTACGCTCGGAGTGTCGGTGCTGGGTGAAGCGACCGACTGGTTCCTCCGGCCTGGTGCGCCGCCGTATTTATACGCGTGGTCCGCCCACGCGGCCGGGCCCACGTGGTTTCCCTCGGCTCACCTGCGCCCACCGGTATTACGCGCGCTAACACGTGATCGGGCGTGCGAGCGAGTGAGATAGGGATATTCTTACCGCCGTAACGAGTCTATCGTTACAGACATATGTTATCAAGGTCCTGAGTGACTTGCAAAAGGTTTTAAGTAACGCTCACTTTTCATTAATACATTATTAACAAAAAATGTTTATTAATAAAAAACGAGATTTCCGTCCATTTATTAATTATTGCGAGTGGAGCCCTTCTCCTACATGTTTTTTCTATGTGGATTTGCGACTTTCCACGCGAAGTGAGGAAGTCCATCTCACTCCCCCTCCCCTCCTACTTAAGAATAAAATGTGGTCTATGATTGTACTGCTCCATATCGGTTTGCGACTTTCAACGCGAAGCGAGGTCCACTCCATTCCCCCCTCTGCTTAGGGGCGAAACGAGGTCTATAATTATACTGTTCTACAATTATAGACTTCATTTCGCTTCGTAAGCAGGGAAGGGGGTGTGGGGTGGCCCTCACTTCACGTGAAAATCTCACTCTAGTTTCTGAATGACAAATTTCATTTTTTATTAACATAAACTTTTGTTTTTAATAATTTTTTAATCGTGAAGAGTGAGCATTACTTAAAATCTTTTGCAAGTCACTAAGGATCATTTCCTTGATAAGTCCATATGTCAAAGTCAAGGTCATTAGACGCTGCTCCCCTTTATACATATTTACCATTATTTTGCTGTTAATTTCGCATAAGTTGTTGACAGCCATCCTTTTAGTATAGCAGCGCTTTACCGGTAAAAAAAAGAAACATTTTGTTACTCAGGCTAGTGATTTTAGCCTTTATAAAAAGGCTAGATGTTTTTTTAGTCTTTTGCAGAATGTATATTATTAATCAATGGGGCTGATATTAATTAGCTTTTTTGCAAAAAATCTTAAGTGAGATTTTACGCATTAGCCTAATTAAAGAATAATCGTTATTTTCGCAAAAAAGCGCCGTTTTGCATAAAAGTTTAGTCTTATTTCAAAAAAAGCTTGCGACAGATACGTTACAATTAGAGTTGTTTATTTCATCTGTATTAATGTAAACGTAAATGGGTTGTATTATATAATATAATTATACAATATAAATATAAATATATCGTTATTAATATATAAATCAACTCTGATTACATTGTATCTATTTATAACTTATAAAAATAAAATTAAAAAAAATATTGATAATCAAACAAATACTAAAATCGAGTAAAAAGTGAATACATAAACCACAGTGGGTGTAAATGCGAATTTATCAAATCTAATTATCATATTAATTAATTAATTCTAATTATTACATAACAAATCATAAACGTTTCAATTTAACATGAAGTCATCTTTAATGCAAAGTGGATGTGTTGAACAGATTATCATAGAACGCCTCTACTTCTCGAGGTCCAGCGTTGGACTTGGAATTAAATTCGTCAAATGGTTTCACAGAAATTTTTTTACGTTAGAAGTAATAAATGGACCTTCTCATTCTTGCCGGTCACAAGCACCATCTTATCCAGAAAAATCTTTAACTGAATTATAACACGACCGACGTGGTGACATATGAAACGGACGTACTTAGAATATTAGAATATTAGAATGTACATTCTAAGTATGTCTGTTTCGTATGTCACTATGTCGCAGCGTCGATTGTGCTTGTTATAATTCGGTTACAGATTTTTCTGGACGAGATGGTGCTTGAGAGTTCATTTACTTCTTCTAACGCAAAAAAATTCTGTGAAATTCTTTGGCGAATTGAATTCCAAGTGTAAGATGGACCTCAAGAAGTAGGGGCGTTCTACGATAGTCTGTTCAGCAACATCTACCTTGCATTGAAGATGACCTCATATTAAGTCAAAACGTTTGTGATTTGTTAATAATTAGAATTAATTGATATGTGGTAATTAGAATTGATAAATTCGCATTTACACCCAGCGCGGCTTGTGTATTTATTTTTTGCTCTGTTTTAGTACTTGTTTGATTTTGAATCTCACCAAATCTTTATTGTTATATGTTATAATTTAAAAAATATTGAATATTTATTATAAAGTACATTGTACATTTTCTGTGAAGATTTAAATAATAAAAAAAAATGAATAATTTTAAGGTTATTATATATTTTTAAAAAATTGTTTTAAAACTTTTAATTGTTTAACTATTCAATTGTTTCAGTTGAAGCAGCAATACTGAGAAGTTCAACCTTTTTGAAGCCTAATCCATATATAGAATTTTCGGTCGATGATAAAAGCCCTCGTAAAACAGAGGTATCCAAATCCACGTATCAACCAAAATGGAACGAGGAATTTACTATACTCGTTACACCGTATTCGCAATTGCATTTTCGATTACTTGATCATAGCACATTTCGCAAGGATACATTAATAGGAGAGAAACGGATAAACCTGTTTCAAGTGTTATCGCATTACAATGGAAAATTAGAAAATTTAGAATTGACGTTTGATTTAATGAGCGAGAGCAAGCATGATTCTCAACTGTGTAAAGTTGGTGAATTGATTACGGTATTCGATGGACTTAGAATCGACACTACTAACGAAATGCCAGTAAACGTTAACGAACCATCTTGCCAAATACAGTCTGAAGGTAAGGAAAATACATTATTATACAGAGTGTCCCAGAATTAGCAAAAGTTCTTTTATGAGCGAATTCTTCGGAATATTCTAAGTTGAAAATTTTAATACGAAAATGTCGAGGCTATAATACTTTATCAATTTTAAATTATTAAATCATCAAATTGTAGCTCCTAGAATTTGCGCACTCAGCGATGGCACTTACAATTAGCACCGTAGTGAACTGTCAAATGAAGTACGTCGACGTACTTTATTTGATAATTTTGACAGTTTGATTTATGCATGGCTTGATATTTCGTAACATTAGGTTGACATTAATCTTTATGAATAATTTAAATTAAATAATCACTGATGAACAAGACAAAGTTTAAAAATGACTCCTTATCATTATATGAAAAATTAAGTTAATATGTAGAAAGTCAGCCAATGTACAAGGGCATCCTTACTACTGTGCCATGCGCGCGAATTCTAGGCGTTACAATTGGGCAACTTTAATAATTTATAACTCGAAAAGTATTAAGCTTCGACATTTTTATATTAGGATTTTCGACTTCGAATATTCTGAAGAATTCACTCATAAAAGAACATCTGCTAATTCTGCGACTCTGCTATATACAAAATATTTAAAAAAATACATTCAAAAATGTCATTATGCTTGAGATTTTCTAAAATTTTTTAAAGACTTTATATTTAGCTTTTTGCGAAACGAATCAAGCATTCTAATAAATATTTTTTTCTCTTTTCTCCAAACTCTTTAGTTTTTAAGTTAAAAAATATTTTATAGAAATGAGTTTTTACAAACAGATATTATTACGAGTAATCGTCGTACCAATTTTTTAAAAACAGTATTTTAGAACCTAAAAAGTTTATTTAAAAACATTTTTATTAGTTTTTATCTGATAATTTTTTATCAAATTACAGTGCTTTAGAGTAAAAGAATATTTAAAAAATACCAATTTTTAAATTTGTAATTTAGGAACAAAGTGTAAAGACGAAACTAAAAGACAGATTTAAAGCTCTCATTTTCTTTTTTAAAATTTATTTTTAAAGCCTTTTTACAATTTTTTTTCATCAAGATACTCAATTTTTTGTGAGATGTGAGTACTTAAGCGTGTTAAAACATTTGAATGGTTGTGTACACATATTAGAACTGTTACTTTTGCTAACATCGAAAAACATATTTGTGCAAATGGCGAATTTATTCAGGGAATGTTAACTACCAGTAAAAAAATTAATTGTAATATATATTGTAGTATATATATATATATACATATACATACACACGCACGCACGCACGCACGCATGCACACGCACACGCACACACACACACACACACACGCACACACACACGCACGCGCACGCGCACGCGCACGCACACGCACACACACGCACACACACACACACACACACACACACACACATATATATATATGTTCAAAAAATAGAAAATTATTAATTACAATTGGAAGTATTATAACTAAATACTATATATTTCATATATTAGAACTTTAAAAAAATAATCAAGTGATTCTTATTGAAAAAAACATAAACTTCCAGAATAATATACATGCAAATAAAGAAAAATATTTAATGATTCGATTCAATTAAGATTTAAAAAAATTAAAAATTTATTTTTAAATGAATGGATAAACAATAAATTAATATGAATGTTTCAACTTTACTAAGTCTTTCTCGGCATAAAACAATAATCTTAATCCTCAGTGTATACATTTCAAAAAGTCCCTCTCTATACATACTCGGATATTTCTAACTTAACGTTTTTTGTTGCTTATATCTCAGATTGTAATGCAACTCGATTTAAATCGATTTGTTTCGATTTTAATTATTTTTTAAATCGGTCGTTTATTCCATTTTTTTATTATATATTGAAAAAAAATTTTCGGCGTGAAAATCGAAAAAGTCATAGCATGAAAGATATTTTGCAATAAGTAACAAATGAAAAAAAAAACGGTTTTTTTTTTCAGTTATTTTTATTAAAAATAAATGAAAAAGTTTTTATTAACGATAAATCAACAATTAATGTGCTGAACCTTAAGAAACTAAAGACAATTTAATTATCAATTCCAAAAGTTGATGTTATTTTTTATGATGTAAAAATGAGAGATTTTTTACTGGAACTAATTATATGGCTGAAAATCTTTGAATTTTAATAAAAACAAATAAGAAAAAGTGTTTCTATCGTTTTTAACGATAGAAACACTTTTCTATAGTAAATATTAACAATTTACAATAATTAACAATAATCTTAGGATAAATTAAAAATGGCGGCTTACAAAGAGAAAGTATCACATTTTTAATTTCTCCTTTACTTTTTTCATATAATATAGGGGAGACCGGGGCTATTCGTTGCAGTTTTTTTTCTTTTGCGTATCCTGAGTCC
>QKQZ01005496.1:0-13022 GCA_003595255.1 Solenopsis fugax | reverse complement strand
TTAAAATAAAGAATTTAGACGTAAGCTACTCTTAAATAATAAAATCTGGGATAACATTTTTTTTATGTAAGGGAAAATACGGGGAAAATTCAAGATAGAATGTGGGAAAAAAGGGAAATTTAGGAGGAGGAGAAGGAAAATTTCAGACCACTCTAGTGGAAACACTGGTTTGAGAACACTGTTTACGTTTTATCATTTCGAAAACAGGGTTTCCCCCCCCTCCGTTAAAGAGTCCCCAAGAAGACTAAACTGAGATTCCTTTCGATGTAACATCGAAGGCGAAATCTAAAGGCACTTGTGATATCAGTCATCCGTGATAGGTTTAATGAAGGATCATCTGATGAAATGTTTACATCCTACGGATTTATTTATACCTGAAGCGATACCGGTCGCAAGATGCTGAAGGATGAGCACATTGCCATTCGAAACGCGGAAGATGTAGACTGAGTACTTGTAGCTTGAAGACTTGTACCATGTTAAAGTGCGACACGTGTATGCGCGCCACTTGCAAGAAGCACTCTCGCAAGCCGTTGTGACTTGCACTCAGTGCCTTAATGGCGAATAAGAAGAAGAAGTCTTCCTTTAGACAGTTTAGAATTTTATATTTAATACACGCGACGGTTATTATGTGCTCAAATTGCATTTTTTGGTACCCTGGATGTATCTGACGAAACAGTTTCGCGTGATGATAGTTTTCAATTGATTAAAAACTTCTTCGTAATTAATAATGCCCATTAATGGTATCTATTAATTTCCATTAATTTGAAATATGAGATTTATATGTAAATGTCAATAGTAATATTTTACTGAAATGTAGTATAGTAATTGGGGCTCAAATGGAGAATTCTAAGGGTGCTCGAGTTCCTGATATAAGAAACTATCTTAAAACGCGTTTCTAAGTGAACCCAACTCCGTCAGAAAATTCGTCCTCGGGGGACCCTTAAAATTCTTTAATCCGAGAGAAATCGGGGGTTTAAAAATGTTAAAGACCGACCTGTTTTGACCTCATCGATGCGCAGAGCCAGCTGATGCATACAGAGACAAAGAGAGAGACAGAGACAGAGAGAAAAAGAGAGGCAGCTTGCAAAGGAAGATAAAAGAAGACATTAAGAAAAAAATAGGAAAAACTCAAAAATTACCTTCGTGACGGAGAGCAAAGGTGATGGTAGTTGTGATGTTGATAGGATGGTATATATTTTTTTTTGTGGCTGGGGGGGTGCTTTAGTGCTCACCTCTGGGGCTGGTAGACCTCGCTCCGCCCCTGTCGTCCCAATCTTCAGGTCGAGATCGCGGCGAGAGCCGGCCGCCTCCGCTGACCTCCTGGCCGCTCTGCACGTAGTGCACGATGGCCGAGGTCACCTCCTTTATCGAGTTCCGTACTTCCAGCTGCTGATTCGTTGTCTGTTGCTGCTGCTGCTGTTGCTGTGGTTGCGAAACAAGCATGAAGTCCGGACAATCGAATATTTATTGTACGATTAACATTTCGATTCAAATTAATTCCAGCCCAGGATTCATTAGTTATCGTCATTTTAATGTCAGAAGAAACTCGATAAATAATTGTCCTCTCAAGAATATTTCTTACAAAATTTTTAAAAANGTGATTTCTGTAATCTTCTAAGTGTGCAAAACAAAATGAATGATTATAGTTGACAGATAAAATTTTTAAAATTTGAAATGTATAGGGCTAATGAGAGTAACCGCGCGGTTGTTGGTGCGCAAACAAAATCTTTTTATTCAAAATTTTCCAATGAACGTTTCGGTCCCACTTCGGACCATATTCAGCATAACAATAATTATTGAGATACTCCTCGATCATGTTAAGGACATTATTATCTAGAGAATTATTGTTATGCTGAGGCTGGTCCGAAGCGGGACCGAAACGTTCATTGGAAAATTTTGAATAAAAAGATTTTGTTTGCGCACCAACAACCGCGCGGTTACTCTCATTAGCCCTATACATTTCAAATTTTAAAAATTTTATCTGTCAACTATAATCATTCATTTTGTTTTGCACACTTAGAAGATTACAGAAATCACTGTCAGGAAACTATAAATAATTAATCCGAGTGATCATAAGTATTTGCTAATATGTAATTGATATTTATATCAATTATCACTTCTTGATTATATTATAGTATTCATGAAACTTAAAAAAAAAAAATATGTGTTGACTCATGAGGTGTGTCAGGTTTGTCAGGAAAGAAACTGCGAAAGATACGGGACGGCAGGAGCTTTCCTGCCAGAATTTCTAATTTTAGATGGCGGCAACGCGCTTGCGTGATGTCCGCGGAAATTAAAAATAAATTGCACAAAGAGAGCCAGATGTAATCTCGCGGAGGAGGGTGGAACGAGAACTAGTCGCAGGGGAGCGCGCCGTTAGTTCACGCTTTCTCGGAATCCGTGAATAAATATGAATGTACGAGTGCGTAAACGCGCAGGTAATTTAAAATGTAACACACAGATTTATACAATCGTGAGTATCGATTCGCAAACACGCTGGAATTCTAAGGCCTGCTGACGCAAAGAAAGTCGTGACGCTGACGATGACGTCAATAATTTCCACAGGACATTTTGCATTTACTGGCTGGCGCTTCGCATTGAAACAGAATTGCATTAAATGATGGATAAACGGAGGGACGATTTTAATTTGCTTTGAGATGAAATCTCACACGAAGAAGATTGATGAAAATCTGACGAGACCGAAATAACAAACAATCCAGAAATGCATCGAAAGGAGAGGGATTGTTTTTTTTTTTCTCGTCGCGCACACTTACCTTGGTTGCGGCGTGCAGCTGGGGAAGAATACCCTGAGCAAGACGTTCCGCTGGTGTCCGCGGGTTGGCCAGTCGCTCCTGAGAACGCCAGCCCAAGTAGGGCTGCCGGTGATTGAAGGACGACCTGGCCGAACTCGCGGGCGAACTGCCGGCGCTGTTCAGCAAGCTGGTACTCCATCTCGAGAATACGGGGGGCGTTGGACTGGGACTCAGAAGGACACCTGCGACACACACAAATAAAATGCCCATTGCATATAGTTAAGCTTACAGATTACAAAACACATCTGCAATTATTTGCGGATCAAGAATTGCACGTTGGGAGACCAGATATTCTCCTTTTTCGACTTTTCCTTAATTTATTAAAAGTTTTGGATTTATAAGATTCAACTCGTCTCTTTCAGGGTCAATTATATTTCGTTGCGGGCGAGACAAAATCTTACCTGTGGTCGGCTGTCGATTGGAAGACGAGGAGAGGGACGATAGGGAGGTGGTCTTGGAGCCGAGGGCGCGCCAACCTCCGTGCTGCGACGCGTCGGAGTGCCTCTTCAACCTGAAGCCGTCGCGGGCGGCGGGTGAATTTTTATACCAGTCGGGCACATTGAGCCGTTGCAACGATCGCTGCACCCTAAGCTCGTGCTCGCTCGGCACGCGCTCGCCCACTTTCTGCAGCTCATTCTCCGGCGGCTGCAATGATAAATTCGCATTCGTGTCCTTTAACGTTCCCTCAGCTGGCGATTGTGAGGATTCTCGTGAATAATCTCGATAAATTGGAAGATATATTTACTCACGTAAATTCGGGGACTAAGATAATAATTAGAAAATCGCTGACTGAATTTTGGAGAACAATAGAGACAATACACTGAGAGAAAAATTGTAGTGGTGGCAACTATAAGGGGACAACCATACAAATTTTGTTAATAAAATTATAATATAGTTAAGTGAACTATATTATAGTTATTGCAACTAAGTTAATGGTTAACTATAATGGTTACTACAGTAAATAGTTGATATTACTATATAGTAATTTCAACTATTTACTATATGGTAATATAATAATATAGCAATATTAACTATTTACTATAGTAAATATACTAGTTACTAATAAATAGTTACTATAGTAAATAGTTGATATTACTATTATATAGTATATTACAACTATTTTTTATTCCTATAGTATATTACAACTATTTTTATTACTATAGTATAGTTGATATTACTATTATATAGTATATTACAACTATTTTTTATTCCTGTAGTATATTACAACTATTTTTATTACTATAGTATAGTTGATATTACTATTATATAGTATATTACAACTATTTTTTATTAGTTCTCTTAACCATTGACTTAGTTGCAATAACTATAATATAGTTCACTTAACTATATATTATAATTCTATTAACAAAATTTGTATGGTTGTCCTCTTATACAATAATAATTGCCACCAATACAATTTTTTCTCTCAGTGTAGAACTCAAATAACGAAATTAAAATTAATAATAGAGCTGACTCTAATTAGGACCTTAATCCTTGAACTTAAACGGCTGATGGATATCTCAAGTAATTCATCTTGAGCTAGGTCTACAAATAAATAACTAATCTAGTTCCCACAAATATTTCCCTCAAACTGCTCATTGTGGAAGAAATCGATTTTGACGCGAGTAGGCGCAAATGTTTCCGGACACCGGGTGACGTGTGGCACATAGAGAGTACGTAGTTGTCGTGCGAAGCATATCGTGCGAGACATCGATCCCGCTCTGCGAAAGTTTCAGGGACAAACCTGCGTGAAGGTCACCGCGACGAGATCCTCGTCGTAGCTTCTCGCCTCCCTTTCGATCAAAATTCGACACGCCGCGTTATTAACAAACTCGCCGTGAGCCAACGCCATCGTCATCGTGCCGTGGCAGTTTCTCGAGCTATAATCGACGATGCCGAGTCCCTTGAGACGCGAGCAGGCGCAACCACCGATCTGGGAACGACACTCGGTTTCATTCACGATTTTATTTTCAGAGAATTTCCAAGAGACTGAAGCTATATCACTGAAACTATATATGCGGGACGTAATTCCTATTATTTTTCTATGTACATGCCGGATTACTAGTTCAATTTAATGAAACGGTTCACGCACAGGCACGTCATGTTTTTAGAATAAAGTTAATGCTGACAATTTGCACAAGTTTTGACAGCTATCGCTTCCCGTTTCGAGATCTGTCGCTGTTATAGCTGCTCCTTCATATTTTTCATTGTCTCGACTTCAATGCTAATCGCGCAACGGACGGCCACATAACGGATGCACGTGACGAACGTGCGTGTGATTTTCATGCGCGGAGTCTAACGGGACTAAATCAGAAAGCGAATGGCTTCCACTCGTCTCCACGGCTGTCTTCTCTTCGTTATCGAGCGAGGGAGCGGTTTGCCAGTGCACGCACGTGTGCGCGTATCGGCCTAAGGAAAATATTTTCCGAGACATCTTAGACCGTTAAATTTTCGTCTGTGCGCGTAGGGTAAAACGCGCTTCATAAATATTTCCTCAACTGAAACTCCCATCCCTAATAGCGCCTTAAGAAGCGAGCGAAGCTAGAAGCAATGGTATTCTCAGCGTTAGCGTTCATTAAAATCTCCTCGCGAAGAAATTAAAACTAGCCCGCGAGAATGACGAAGTTTCATTAAAATCTGAGCGCTTTTCTGTTAAAATTGCTATTAAAATAGACTTTTAAATAATTCAACGGAAGAGCGTGAAATCCCGATCTAGAAATGAGCTCTATATGATTAATATATAGGAGATGGATAAAATAATGGGAAATACACTACTTTTTTTATTAATAAGGATTAATTTACTATTTGTCTTTAATACAGATTTTTATTTTTGTTTGGAAAGTTTTACTATTTTTTTAATAGAATATCTTTAAATTGATTATATAAATGATGTAAAAAAGAAGTTTGCTCCACACACTATTTTCCACTATTGCACTCTGTTTTGCAAAACATCAATGTTTTTCCCAGCCAACGTAACTGCCTGATTTAAATATTATCTAATCATTGTGAGCAGTTTTGAAGAGCAGAACGAAAAAACAGATTTCAAGAGCTCTTAAAAGATATTCTGCTAGAATAAGGTACAACGTTCCATTGGTGACTATTTAAGCATTACATGACCTTATTTCAAATAAGAATAAAATCTCAGTGGATATTAAAAATAAATGGACCAACCTCTTATTAATAAAATAAATGCATGGAAAAAATAATTTTTCTAAATACAGATCTGAAAATAATTGTTGAACCATTTAAAAAATTGTATCGGATGTTTAATTTGTTTGTTAGAATATCAAAACTATAGCAATTATCATGCTTGGGCATCATTATTACATTGAGCATAATTATTTTGATGGCCCAACATATAATTATTTTTTTATCTGTATCTAGTTAAATTTTAGATCCTGCAATAAAATTGTTCTTCGATTCTTGTGTGTGTTTCCCATGTTCATTATTTTTGTCTACGTTATGTATGTACACACTGAGAGAAGTGTTTGGTAAAATTAAAGTTTGAATAGTGATCAAATAAATTTTATAGTGATAGTTACTAAATATATAGTTGTTTTGACCAAACAATTTGTAGCCTTAACCAAAGAATTATTTTCATACAACAAATTACAAAAAGTTTTGTTAAATGTAACTAAGTTTTTGGTACCAGTAACTATAAAATTCATTTGATCACTAGTCTACCAAACGATTTCTCTCAGTGCATGCTCTTTTTCAAATTTTGTTTCTCGATGAGCTAATCTTCATTGACGCAGCAAGGTAAGCGAATATGAATAATATCTAGTTATTTTTGATGACAAAAAATTGAGGGCACAGCTTTTGGTCGGCTTCCCAATCCCGCGGACGCGAAACGGACAGCGGTGATGCAGGTTTCGGAGTATGAGGCCAAGGCTGAGCCGTGTGAGCGGGATAGGAACGATCCGCGTGCGGAAATGTGAGGGGCGTTTACGTAATGCGAATGGGAAGAACAAGCGGTAAGCGGCGGTTCGCTTCATAGAATCGATTTCGTGAGTCGCTGAATCTCTTATAAGCCAAAGTCGCCGCAAATGTCCAATATGAAAAACTCAGCGTCAGCGTTCATTAAAATCATCTCGCGAAGAAATTAAAACTAGCCCGCGAGAATGACGAAGTTTCATTAAAATCTGAGCGCTTTTCTGTTAAAATTGCAATTAAAATAGATTTTTAAATAATTCACGAGTCGCGAGGTAGCGAAACCTTCCGGCGTGTTTCCCGCAACATATATCGCGACCTTTGAAAATTTTATCAAAATCTGAATATGTCCCTTCTACCTTGTACCTCTAATAAAATTATAATGCGAAGATTGACATAGTTAGACGGTGGGTCTAGAAATTGAGCTCTATCGATGCAAAAAAAAAATAGAACGAGATTAAAATAGAACGAGCTTGGCGGAGAAGGAAATCAAAGTGACATTAAGGCTCTATCTCGATTAAAAGAAAAAGAAATGTCATGTTCGATATCGCGTTGCGATCGGAGGACGCGTTGCATAACGGGCGTCTCGGGTGTCGAGACACGGAGATGCAATAATGCTAATTTCAATTACGACAGGCCGTCGTCTTTTCCGTCACCGCGTCATCGCGTTGTCCCCGTCAATTGACATGAATTAGGGGAAAGCCACGTCAAAGACGGCGCAGTGCATCTGCCATTAAGGCGGCCAAAGACCCCGCGCCTCTCTCGCTGCAAGTGCATGTGCATCGCGCGTCGATGCATCCCGTTCTCACTGCATTCGCGAGTGCAGCCGGCGTCGCCTACGATATTTCGATAATATCGAAAAGTATTCGTCACTCTGCGCAGAATCTCTCAAACACAACGACTTTTAATCTACGCGTGCAAAAAAACACGAAAATACGAAATTGTCATATTTACATGTAATTTTCGATATTTGAAATTTGTTGTTGATTCTTGACATGGCATAATAAAATATCAATTAAACGATATTTTAATAGTAAATTTAATCTTACACTGAGAGAAAAAATTGTAGTAGTGACAACTATAAGAGAACAACCATACAAATTTTGTTAATAGAATTATAATATACATATAGTTAAGTGAACTATATTATAGTTATTGCACTGAAAAAAGTCTGGTTATAACTACGAAATGCATAGTCAAATAATAACAATTAAATATTTTGTCAATATAACCAAAAATTATTTTATTTTAACAAATCAACGAATAAGGGCTAGTGAGAGTCGAAAGCTGTTATTGGTGCGTTAATAGTTTCGTGTTTATTAAACAATTTTCATCAAATACTTTCGTATTTTATTTTATTAAATGTTTAGTAAGTATTATCAAATCTGGTATAAGTTACTAAATATTTAGAAAAGTAAAATTATTTTTGGTTACATTGACCAAATATTTAATTGATACTATTTCACTATACATTTGGTAGTTATAACCGGTCTTTTTTTCAGTGTGCAACTAAGCTAATAGTTAAGAGAATTAATAGTTGTAATTACTATATTATATAGTATATTACATATATTTTTTATTACTTCTCTTAACCGATAACTTAGTTGCAATAACAATAATATAATTTATTTAACATTATAATTCTATTAACAAAATTTGTATGGTTATCCTCTTATAGTTGCCACCACTACAATTTTTTCTCTCAGTGTATAACATATCGACTATTTTTCATTTAAATTTTCACGACTTTTCTCGCTTTACGTAAACTTGAAAAAAATTACCGCTCTTCACTTATAGATGCATACTATAGCCATTTAGCCGTTCGCTATGTTCACATGTTGACGATCGCATTAACTTCGTTGAAATTACATACATACATACACGTGCATAAATTATAGCACGACATAATACCGTGGATATAATCCTAATAGTCGTCGCGATCCTTTAGCCGTAGGAAAAGAAGGAAATCGAGCGCCGAGACTCGCCTTTTACCATTTATTGTTATACCGTCATCGATTGCAACTGTTTTCAAAGGCTGGCCTTAATAATGCACCCACACCGATACGACGGAAGTTGCGGAACTTTTCCTCGGCCGCACGGAACTTTGTAATCGCAAGCGACGGAATCGCCTAGTGTCTAAATAATTTCTACCACCTTATCATAGTAACGTTGGCTGAAAGTGTATTACGATAACGAACTATGCCGAGAAAATGAAAGTCACTAGCGCGGCCAAGTAGCCGATAACAGTTATTGGTAATTTCACATGTACAAAAGAGGTATATTTCTCGTACTTTAAAAATGGCACGAAGTCAATATTAGGTTAGTTAAGTAACGTTTTATTTTAAGAGACGAGGAAGATCGATGTGAGGAGTCCATTTTTCCCTCCTCTTGATTTCTTAATCATCGGGACTATTTCTACATTTGTGTTTTAAATTTCATGTTATTTCACTTTGAGAAGCTGTTAGACTTAAATTATAATAAATATAAGCTATTATTTATATAACTGTAAAATATTTGTTAAAGCTGTCAATGCGTTTTGACTAAAATATCGTGTGCGAAAGCCCCGCGGTTTGCACATGCGGCACGCATATGCCCGCCGCGTGCGTGCAGACACACCGACGCAAGTGCTCGTAAATGCGTGCGAACGGGGACCCTTGTGCAAAGTCCACGCAACAGGGAACGGGGGAGTCGTTATTTTACTGCGCGAAAGGAATGACCGCAAGAATCCGCGAGCCACGTGCAGCGCCTATTGTTTTGCAACTTTCTAGCCGAAGGTTCCCGCATTCATTGACGCGGATTTCTCGTTCGACACGACCTTTGAACCTTGGCGATTGATCAGAGAGTGTTAGACCTTTATTTGTGTATCAAGCAAATAAGTCGATGCATTAAAAAAAAAAAGAGGGCAACCATTAATCCCAGTGCGATAAATCTCGTAAAACGATAAATCTCATGAAACATTCGTTCCCCCGTCTCGGAGGGACTGCTCGCGGAGGCTAGTGAAGTTGAGGCCTAAACGTAAAGTTGAGAGAAAACGTACAATTATTACGTGGCTTTGTGACACGCTGCTTTGTATCACGGACGACCGTCGGTCCCCCGGTGTTTACGACACTGCGCGTGGCATAGCCCGTATCGTAGATACACGTGGGCACGCGAAGAGCGCCCACACGTCGCGGATTCTCGCTCGGCCTTCGACTCGCCTGCCCGCCGCGGCGGGTATTAGCGTTTCACGCAACTGCCTCTTTCTTTCACCGCCCAGCACCTAAACGACCTAACGCAATCGACGCCACGACTCTGCGGAATCGGCGAACGGATCCGGCTAGGAGGAATAACGTTGTGCCGAAAAAGTTATTCGCCTTTAATTGCTATTGCGCTTAAGAATTACGAGAGTCGTTTCTTACGAAAGGATATGCAATTGTCGTACCTCTCCGCGTGATTCTTATAGCTTGCTATTCCCGATTAATAAAAAGAGTGTTCATTTAGAAAAGTGTTTGCTCGTTTCACATCGAATTTTTTTCTTTCTGCTTCAATCGGATAGGCTTTGGAAACTCGATATTGAAATGATCCACTTTCATGCTGTCATGACGATTAAAATCATCCCTCCCGAGGTGGAGTTGCTTCCCCTATTATATGCCAAGATCTTTCAATCGAAATAGGGGCGCTGAAGTAGGTCAAAGACAAGGGCGGCGCAAGGAGTAGCTAACAAAGGGTCAACTTCTGGATAGTTCTCCACAACACAATACCGCTCTTCATATTTCTCTTACAAGGTTACAGGAAATTACCGTTAAAGATTAAAAAATTATGAGATATTTCAGTTATAAAGACTACATTAGGTGCGCTTTGCTTTAATCTTTATAAATAAAAAAAAATATGAGCTTCCCATGGGCTCTAATTATTATATTGACAGATTCTGTACACTGAGAGAAATCATTTGGTAGTGATCAAATGAATTTTATATAATAGTTACTGGTACCAAAAACTTTGTTACATTTAACAAAAAAAACCAAAAACTTTTTGTAATTTGTTGTATGAAAATAATTATTTGGTTAAGACTACAAATTGTTTGGTCAAAACAACTATATATTTAATAATTATCACTATAAAATTCATTTGATCACTAATCAACTAAATTTTGGTTGATTTTACAAAACATTTCTCTCAGTGTAAGCACGAGTGTCTTTGACTACAGATACATCTCAAAAGCATTTTAAATGCTTTTTTTAATAATTATACATTGTACATTTTATTTGGTACATCTCTATTTAAAAATATAATATTTCTGTTATCTCTTTGGATTTATATATTTCTTTGTTTAAAATTATCTTGTGTTCTAAAGTTATTCCACAGTCGCTAATGCTTACATAATGCTACCGATATGCGCTCGATTGGCGGAATGTAGACTACTTTCCCGATCTCGACGTGCCAACTGCAGTACAAGCGTGCAGGATATACGGGCGCATATGCAGGTGCAGCGAGACACTTCGAATCGATTTGCGAGAGCCTACACGCGGCACAATTTCGTGTCCCGGACAGACCAGACGAGACGAGATGAACGGCTGCTGGCACGATTCGCGACGTTCTCGTCGTTGAAAATGAACCGGAAATGCTGGCCCAAATCGTAACGAACTATCGGGAACTGCCCGAGATGAAGTAGAAGCGTGAGAGATTCGCTGGTACGCCAAGGAAAGATCAAAGTCTGATTCGCCGTATTGTTAATTTCTTTCGATCAATCTCAGAAATTAAACAGTACGCGTATCTCTGTTAATGATGCCGTGGACTCATCAGTTTCACATATTGTTGATTCCTGACGGTTCAAATGGGCCAGGCGTGACTATCGATCGCGGCGGCATATTCAATGAATGCAAACAGATTCCACATGATTCATTGACTTTACCGTGACCCCGTTAATCCCTTCCTTATTCCAAGACGGTAGGCTCCGTCGTGCGGCAGGGGATTTTGAAAATTTTAATCGGATAACACACACACACACACACACGTTACACGTGTTACAAATCCACAGCGAAGTCTCCGGAATGGTGTAACGACATTTCCGACCGCTAGAATCGCACGAATTCACGCAGCTTTCCTGACGGTTTCGTGACCGAACGTCCGACGATGGAATTTAATGGCACTATGACGTGCAAATTACGCGGAATTTGCGAACAATTCTGTTAATAGGAGGTATCCGCGCGAAACGCACGACATTCATCACGTCTCGCGAAACGACGGACGCGTCGTGGTTTTCGAAATTATTACGGGACAATCGAATTATCAAACGCGGAAGAGAGGTAATGAGTTTAAATGTTCGACAGTTTTCCGGGAGGCAGGGGGGAATGCTTCCCGCTTATTCATGTGACGCGTGTAATTAAATTTGACGATTGATTTCATTCGAGCGTCAACAAACAAGTTTTTTTTTGCACGACGGACGGTGCGACAATCAGACGATAAATATTAATCGAGAATTTATACATTACCGTCACGGGTGCTTAACGGATGCAAATGTCACGGTCACTATCGGGAAGAAAAATAAAAGAGCTCCCGTGATTCTTGGCTCTTATTTTGACGATGATTGATATTTTGCATAATGTAAATATCTGCAACTCAACATCATTCGCGGAACGTCACGCAAGCATAATTGTAAGGCGATTAATTTTTTTACGATTTCCTGCGCACAATGAATAGCATTATATACTCAAAACACTTATAAGATAGATATCAATTGTAAAAAATCCGCAGGTGTGCCGATTTTTATTTCTATTGCATTAATGAATATTTAATAACGTTATATAATAATTTTAATAATAATAATTTTAATACCACAATTCGCTAAGAAAGTGTGTCGGAAAAATTTCCAAAGTTTCGAAATTCCCAAGTTTCCTAAATTCATAATGATCACTCTAATAAAATACGAATGCCAAAGAGAAAAAGAGAGAGAGCTCCATTAGAAATTTAGCTCCAATAAATTCACGAGTCGTCGTGCAGAGGGGACTTGTAAGGAAAAATCAGCCTCGTCTTTTTTGGCCCCTTGACAAAGACTCGGTTAAATGGTCTCGCGAGATAACAGCTGGGTAGAGGTGACTTCGTCCCCGCGCGCTGCGGGGTCAACGTGGCACAGATTCGCGTGCTAGGTCGCGTCGTGGTGTTGGATTCGCCAAGCGGTGTGCACGAAGCGGAATGAGAGAGATCGGTTTATGCGCTCATATGTGGAAGAGTGCGCGTATCACGAGACGACGAAGCGTAACGCACGTATACAAAGCAACGCGTGCACACACACACACACAC
>QKQZ01005494.1:0-24208 GCA_003595255.1 Solenopsis fugax | reverse complement strand
ATCGCGTCGCGTCGCGTTGCGTTGCGTCGTCGTGCGTGCGCCACTCGTACGCACACGTGCGCGCGATGCAGTTTTCGCGCCACTCCGAGATGCGCCGTGCGAAGGCCAGAACGAGGCCTCCGTTTCTCTCTCTCTCTCTCTTTCTCTCTCTTATCTCAGGTACTCTCGAATTGCTGAAAATCAGTCTGCGTATTTGACTTTTCTTGAAAAAGAAAAAAAAATCATGTACTGTCTAGGGATGGGTGATTTTTTCAAAAGAACCGATTTTTTGAATCGATACAGATCACAGACTTGAGAATCGATTCGACAATAAATCGCCGTTTAAAGAATCGATCCATCAAAGATCGATCCTTTTATTTAATTTTACAAAATATTACAATTATTAGATATTATTTAAAATAACTACACAATTCTTTATAATAACAGCTTATTTTTGAATAAATATAAAACATCAATAATTGTAATTTATTAATATATATTTATTGCTCTTTAAATTTAATACACACATAACCATTCTTGAATTCTGGTGTACAATCTATTAGAAGTCCGCTGAATTCCTTGAAGTCCATTGAATTCCTTAAAGTCCGATGAAGTCCAGTATAATTTGATGAATTTCATGTATTATACCACGAATTTTTGGTTGAAATCAGTTAATCAGTTACTAAAGAGAGATTTTTGATGACCCTTTTTTTAAGAAGATCTCTTAGCAATTGTAATGAATTCCAATGAATTCCGACGAAAGTTCGCTGAAGCCCATTGAAGTCCGCAGTCTAGTGTACACTTATTTTCTGAATGATTACCTCCTCGCACACACATTTTTATATTCATATATATATATATATATATATATACACACACACATATATACATATATATTGCACATTATATTGCTTATGTAACTTATTCTGAAAGATGCCAATCCGTCATATTTAGGGAATTTAAAAATAATAATCTAAAAAGTCTATCGCTTTTCAATCGATTGCGATTGTCTAACATTATATTACCAATACGGGAAAAAAGTCGTTCCGAAGGAATTGATGTTGCTAAAGTAGACAAGTATTTAATAGCGATATTGCTTAACTTCACATTAGTTCCTGAAGAAGTCCAGTACTGTATTGGATTTGTTTCTACAGACAGATCTTGGTTTAGATAATTTTTAAGTTGAATGTGTAAACTTGATCCAGAACTATTTTTCGAAAGGTCATTAGCAATTAATGAACCGTGAGTACTCTATATACTAGTTGAGTCGACTTTAGTACATATATTCTTTTGATTTTTGTCATGGTCACTATCAAGCTTCTCTCTTGTATAAATTTTATACTTTGATAGATTTGATCTTTGATCTCAAAAATCGAATCACCCGATTAATCGAAGCTGTAGGATCGACCTAACAAAATCGGAAATTGGATACAAAAGTATCGATTCTTTAAAAGATCGAATCGAGATCACCTATCCCTAGTACTGTCCTACAAGATTTATAAGAAATTTTAAATAAGGTACTGAAGATAGAGAAGAAAAGAGTAAAGGCCATAACACACAGAAATACTTAGGCAGTAAGACATATATATGCAGTGTGGAATTCAACACATTGAATTTGCTACTGCTTACGTTTTGGCCTTAGATTCTCGATTGTGATTGGCTGATTAGCTTACTACCTAAAGCCCGGTTTTTCATTATCTGGTTTACTTATGGTTAGGTTAAACTTAACCTGATGTTTTATCCAATGAGCTTCACCCAAATGATACCACTGATGAAGTTCAGGTTAAGTTAATCATAAGTTAATCAGGTAATGACAAACCTAATCTCAATAGGCTTCACCTACGATGACGCTATTTATATAACCACAAGTTAATCAGATAATGAAAAATCGGACTAAAGTTTATTGCCTTAATTTTGAAAGTCGAACTTTCTTTTTCCAAAGTCGAGTCTCCTCGAAAATGTGAAAGAATGCGCTTCCTGGAGTGGTCCCGTCCCGTATTTGAGCAATCGCGTGAATCGCCGCCACCTCGCAGGTAATTTCGAACGTTTCACGGCCACCACCATCTCGCCGGGGCTCTGTGGCCATATTTTTCTTTCGTCCCCTCGTGCCACCGTGTCCGGAACACATTCGGGACATGTGTTGCCCGAACGTCGACCACCTTTTCGTTTTCCCTGAGACAACCGACACAGCATGAGCAGCGACGGTGGTGAAACAACCGAGATTACTAGCTACTTTTCTTTCTCTCTTTCTCTTCGTCTCCGTCTTCGCGTCTCCCTTTCTCACCCCGTAGCAATGTCTGTCTCCGCCCGTTATTTATAGAAAGCCACGATGACTCGCCTAATCGTAACGACCTCACGGCGCAGACCTCACGATACCTATTATTATCCAGTCGAATTAATGAAACTCCCTCGGTGTGGCCGGCCGTGTTAATTTATATTTGCCGTTTGTAGAACGGACGCGCGTCGTTTCGTACCCTACCGCTCCTTAATTTCCTCAGCCCCTGATATATCGGATCGCTGATACTTTTGCTCAGATCGCATACTTTTCCCGGCCCGTCGTCACGCGAGTAAACGGCCTTTCGCTCGCGATGCTTAATCGACGGTGTCGTTAATGAACCGCGTGCGCACCGCAAGATAACTCGTCGCGCCGGGATCTCNCCCGTGCGAACCCCCCCCCCCTGTCGCGATGATTCATCGATTTATTTTTACAAGAAACAATTAGAAACGTTTGTTTGTCTAAAAATAGAATAATCGCAAAGAAAGGTCATAGACGAACTTTTTAAGGATGTAACGTATATTTTAATCAAGAATATTTAAATTAGGAACGTTTCAAATTAACTTACAGGAAACATTATGCAACTCGAAAATTAAAAAAAAAATCTGAAACTTTGTGCACAAATAGAGGAATTTATCTATAACACAAAAATATTTTTTATTCGTGCCTAATTTCAGTTTTAGGGAATGAAACACCCTTTTGAAAAAAATCGTTTTTTTCTTTCCAAACGAATATCGTCAAAATTATAAGAGATAGAAAAAAATGTTCTGAATGAAAGTTGAATGGCTCGAAGAGTACTTTATAACAATAATTTCAAAAAAAATTTTTTTTAATTATTTATTATTAATTATTAATTAAAAAAAATTTTTTTTTAAATTATTGTCATAAAGTACTCTTCGAGTCATTCAACTTTCATTCAGAACATTTTTATCTATCTCTTATAGTTTCGACAATATTCGCTCGGAAAGAAAAAAATCAATTTTTTTCAAAAGGGTGTTTCACCCCCTAAAACTGAAATTGGGCACGAACAAAGAATATTTTTGTGTTATGGATGAATTCCGCTATTTGTACACAAAGTTTCAGATTTTTTTGAATTTCCGGGTTGCCTAATGTTCCTTGTTGGTCTTCATGGGCCTAATTACAAAAATACCTAATTATTAAGAATCGAAACATTGTGAATATTAAGAAGATAATATAAATTCATCGCAACGCAACAATTAGACACATGTACGGTGTGTTAACGTGTATTACATTTGGTTGACTGTGAAATATTATTATTGTAGTTTTTCAAGTCTTCGTATTAACTAAATCCGTACTGAGATCGCGTATTGTCCATTCTTTTCGTTTTTAATATGAAAATCGTGTGTTGCTAGTGTACAATGTCAACAGATTTTCCAAAGTTTCCAGACTGGTCAATTTTTAGAGCATAAAAATCTTATTTTTACGGTTTAACGCTAAGTGGTCGCGAGAGCACGCGACCGCGACGCACACTTAAAGATTTATCTAGGACAACGTTGAAAGAGCAAGGGTCTTTGTCGCGTCACGTTCTTCTAAATATAAATCTTTATGATGCCCCGTGAAGGAGCGAGAGGAGATCCCACCCGATCCTTTCGCGTCCACGCGCCCCGTACGAATTTATCTCGCGCGCCGTGAAATAAATCCCCTCCTCCTCCTGGTTACCGCGATCGTTCCTCACCGAGAGAGCCATTAAGCGCGTAATTTTATACGGGCTTGAGAATTCCACCGGGGCCACTGGCGATCGGTGCCTTTGATGGATATCGATCGTGTGTTTTTACAAGCGTGCCGCCCCTTCGTCGCGAGATCTGTATCTTAACTCGCGTTTGTTTGCCCCCTCGTACGAGGACGGATCGTTATTCACGGCGGATTATCCGGCTAATTAGAACGTGTTGGTAGATGCGAGTGTATGATAGGACGTTATCTCTCGCTGTCAAGCTCGGCCTCGCGCCTCGGTTTACTTGTCACAGATCGAAGACACTTTAAGTCCTCTACTTCATCGCTCGCGGGCTCTTCTCGCCGATCGGAAATGAACACGGGGAACGAATTAGCTCGGTCGTACGTATAAATAACGCTAGTAATGCAAGAGAGAGAGAGAGAGAGGGAGAGAGTTGCATTGCGCGCGACGGCGAACCGCACGCACGCGTCCGCGGAATGCGTATCGTGTACGGGTTGGTTAACTCGTGTACCGCGGAGGTACGAAGTTATGCCTGGTAAGCTTACAACTATAATTTATATCGCTAACAATCGCTAACGTGCAAAAAAGAATCAGCGTTCTTGTAACGAAATATTTTCAGCCGCTCGGAAATCGCGCGAGAAAAAGAGAGAGAGAGAGAGAGAGAGAGAGAGAGAGACAAAGATCTCGATGCAAATTCGGACGAATTCCGTCCCCGAGGGTATTTTTGATTTAAAGAACACTTCCTCGAGCGCGAGCGATACAAGACGAAGCGTAAATTACGAGACACGAAGAAGGTGTGAAGTCACGTCGAGGGAGCGAGTGAAACGAGCGCGGATGACGGAATTATTATTCTCGCTTCTCGACCGTCTGTCCGATGTCTCCCTTTCCACGATCCACTCGGTTTTCTCATCCTTCCAGCAAGGTAGCTCGTTATAGTTCCGCGTATGGGGACACCATCGGATGCGTTTGTTTGTTCAAGATTCAGTGAAAACTCGTAGGTATATATGAAGTCATATGGAAGATAGAACTCTGTAAACGTTTGAGCGATAGTTCTAGCTGAAATGTAGTTGATAGATAATGTTCTTGAATACACAAGAAGAAAAAGTGCATATATACACTGAGAGAAGGTATTTGATATTTGTGACTATAAATAAATGATAAAGTATAATTAGCTCTATTAGTATAGTTATTATTATTATAATGTTAGTGTTACGCTGACAAAAAATATAGTTACAATTATAGTTGCCAATTAAATAGTTGCAACAAAAATTACTTTATAATCATTTTCGACGTCAACTATTTTAGGAAATTCTTCGGCTTAAAAAAGTGTGGGTAAATCACGTGACTTTTTATTTATATATTATTTTTTAACAAAGCTTTTATCATTGTAATTTCCAAAAAATATTGAACAAAATTTAAGCAATAAAATCGATAATTTGTTATATAAAAGTATAATATTGATAAATATTGATGTAGAAAAAAGTGAAAAAGAATTTTTTAATAATGATTAAATGTCATAACAAGTGTCGTCACATTTTCATTATCAAATTTAATGAGTGTCCTATGATTCATGAACATTTCATGCTCTTACACAAAAACGATATGGTGAAACTTCATTTTTTTCAATTCCAAAATGTCCTTAACTCCATTTTTTCTTGATGAATATAATTTTTCAAAATTCTTGAATTTTGCGATTAAATTACTTGAAACTTTTCTTTTCGTAAGATTTTGGAAAGTGATATTTTAGAAATACTGCATGTCCAAAAAATTTGAAAAAATTTAAAAATGTCTATATGTATAATCATAAAGTTATTCTCAAAATTTGATAGTTTTTATATTACATGAAAAGTCTGGAGAACTTTCTGGAGAAATTAATAAATCAAGGTGTTTATTACCGAGAAAATCTGGAATTTTCGGGGCATTCATTTTTATCCTTGAATATCATGGGATTTTTATGGGAATTTATTGATACTTGGGGATATTTATGAAATTTTTAAATAAAAATTCTATTTCTTTTATTGACGTAATTGTTTCTGAGGTTATATTCTTTATAATATAATACAAAATCAATGATATACACATTCACATATATTCTCATGTAAATCGTAAGTATTTATAAAAAAATTAGTGTCATACGTTGTTTTAAATTGATGTTTAATTACTTTTCGAATTTTCTACTTCTGCTGAATTAAATTTGTTAGAGATCGTATTATATGTCATTTATTTTTTCTAGTATTTCCTCTAATTTAATAATCAACTCAAGTGATTTTTGTTATAATTTTTATGATTAAAGAACATTTGAGTATAAAATAAAATTATTTCGAAACTGCATTAAATAATTGTTTAATCTTACCTGGAATTTTGAACAAAATTCTTAAAAATTCCGGGAATTCTAAGAATTTTTTTTACACAATCTGAGTATACAAATATAATTGCAATCTTTTTTTCTATTAGTATATCAAATTGTATTATTACTTTATATTGTAGCAGTAATAATAATTATAAAAATGGAAATTTTAACAATAATTATTTTATTATAGTCATAAATACCAAATCCTTTTCTTTCGGTATAAAAGATTATATTATTACTGAACTTGAGAATATTATATATATATATAATATTCAGTGCGACAGATCTATTTGCAATAAAGTCGTCGCCGTTCGAGAGATCGTGAAATAGCATGGAAACTCGGAACGAAGGAAAATCTTTCGTCAAAGCTCCGTTGGGAGAAATTCTCTCGGTTGTCATCGACCGAAAACCATGAATTGTCTCGCAGCTCTTCCCGAGAATGCTGGTCCCGTTATTCGTCGGCGCTTCCTCCAATTTTTATTTTTATTTTTTAACGACAGATAGAAGGCTCGATGAAATGTGGCGTTTACCTCTATTTGTGTTCTGTATATTTTTATGTATAAATATTTCAATAATATATTCCGTCAATTTTTTTCTATATGACGTATTTGTCGCAAGATGTATCGCTGAGAAATAAAACCTTGTTCCTTACTTCGCATTCTTCTGGAAAATAGTGATCTAATCTTGTAAATGAATGTAGCACGCGCGACCGTTCGTCGGTGACTCGGCTTCGACGCAGTCAACAAGGAAATCGTAACCTGTCGCGTAAATTTAGAACATTGTTTTCCGACCGAGTAAATTCCATTCGTGAGTAATCGCTTCCTAAATCCGGCCTCGCCAATTTCGACGAACTTTCGCCGTGCCACGAAGACCACGCGGATATTCGCGTGGTGCGACGTTTATTCCCATCGGTATGCAAAAACTATTTATAATGCAATTAAATTACGTATTTTCTCCTGCAGTTTAAGGATGTATGGGTCGTATCTCAAAAACGTTATCAAGAATGTAAAAATTTCATAGATCGTTCTATTATTACGTTTGTGTGTCTATATAAAATTTGAACACAATTCTCTTATTAGATTAAAAGTTATTTAATTTTTTATTTATTCGTGATCTTATAAATAACTTTTAAATGAGTAAGTAGATCTGTATCAATTTTTGCACAAATATTTATTAGAGTTTTGTTAGTATTGTATATAAAAATTTTGATCTAATTCGCAATGCTCCTTCATCATCAAATTTACAAAAATTTTGTTTTTTTTTTGCAAATTGATAAGGAAGGAACATTGAAAATTAAATCAAAATTTTTATATATACTAACAAAATTCTAATAAATATTTGTGCAAAAATTGATTTAGATCTACTAACTGGTTTAAAAGTTATGTCTTTAAAACTGCGACAAAATATAGTCATTTTCGTTGCAAAAATTATTATAAACCATCAATTTTTCGCTGTTTTCTTCGAAAAAATACAAATTTTTATTTTATAATAACTTTTGTAGCGAAAATAAATATATTTTGTTGTAATTTTAACTTTTAGCTCGGACTGTATTGCCAGAACATTCTTAAATAATTCACGAACTTTTTGGAACAAGCGCCGATTAGATTGCACAAAGATAAATACATATAGTCTAAATAAAGTCAAGCTCGTGCAAGTGAATAACAGTAAACATAAATAATTCGGCCTTTAACGAGCAATTTGATCTCGAAATAATAATACCACTCAATTAACCATCTAACAATATCATTTAATTTATTCAGAACAAATGTTACTTAATTGAACATCTAATAATATCATACGCGTTTCATGATACACTGTATTAATATGTATTCTCGTCTGAAAACGAAGAACAGTGGGATATAAAGAATTAACTTAATTATGTTAGAATTTTACAATGTTAACCAAAACACATGAATTGCATTATATTATTCACATTTAATTGCGTGTTCAAAAAAATCTGGATCAATGGCTTATATACGATTTCTGTATATAAGATTTGCGATGATAATTTGGGTTACCAACACGAGAAATTATTACACATTAATACAGTTAATTTATAGAAATGTAAAAAAATTTTTTTCACTGAAGAAGGCTCTGTGTAGCATGAAACGCGTATGATATTATTAGATGTTCAATTAAGTAACATTGTTCTGAATAAATTAAATGATATTGTTAGATAGTTAATTGAGTGGTATTATTATTACGAAATCAAATTGCTCGTTAAAGGCCGAATTATTTATTAAGTATAATGTTTAGTGCCAATTAAGAGCCAAACACTAAATCTTCGTGTGTGAATCGATATATTGTTCTTCAAAATTTTAAAACGTTTCGGTCCTTATGATTTGGACCATTCTCAGTGTAACAGCAAAAAGTTTCGTTAAAATCTATGAGTCAAATATACATAATCAGTCAAAAAGTCGTCAATAAATTGAGAAACGCATTACATACAGTTAGTCGAATATGTTGATTTTTCTCGCTAGCTGGTTGTCCTTCCTTCACATAATGCTCATACTTTCCACACTGAAAAAAAAGACTGGTTATAACTACCAAATGTATAGTGAAATAGTATCAATTAAATATTTGGTCAATGTAACCAAAATAATTTTACTTTTCTAAATATTTAGTAACTTATATCAGATTTGATAATACTTACTAAACATTTAGTAAAATAAAATTATATTTGGTTATATTGACAAAATATTTAATTGATACTATTTCACTATACATTTGGTAGTTATAACCAGACTTTTTTTTCAGTGCAGTCATCCACGACATTCTCACTGTAATTGTTTAAACTTTGGAATAACACTTGAACTTGTGATGTGATATTTGTAACCGAATTATTTATGTTTGCTGATAAATACATAGGTTCACAATGTGAAGAAGTTGCTCGGCAAACGGAGTACGCCTAGTCGTTTCTTCCGGTGCGTTCGGGGCGCATCGCGTTTATTATTAACTCTTTCGGATCGACACGTTATATCTCTTTGAAGAGCGCGGTCTTCGGCAGTGGCATAACAGACTAAACAGCGGTTCTAGGTAACGTCCTCGCGAAAAAGCTCCGCTTGCTCGACTCTTTTTAGCGTCTCGCTAAAGTCATAATATTCGCGGCAAACGGGCGCAGAAACCAAAGCCACCGAGTTCCAAGAAGACTGTCAATGTCAAAAGTAGTTTTTTTCTCTTTTCCAAGTGACAATCCATATACGAGAATGTAATACTGCATGCAGTCGTGCCGTTGACCCAATATCCATCGAGGAAAACACTTATGCATGCCGCATCTCTTTTTTCCAATTTTCTGGGAACTACGACGAATGAATGTCCCTTTAACCGCAAGCGTCGTTGCGTGAAATCGTTTCCTGTTCTTCGTTCGCGTGCAATGGACCGGCACGAGTTCACATGCGCCCGCTCCGCGCAGTAGTCGTGTGCGATGCACCTGAGGGTGTCGAGATCGAAGGTGGGGTCGCGATGGAGGGGCNNNGGCAGGGAAATGGAATTGAACGATGACAGGTCATTAACGGCGGAAGGTGAAGAAGCCTCGGATGATCGGCGCAACATCGACGCAACGTAATACTCGTTCGTCTCAGCAACAGGTTTTAACTCGAGCCCAGCGCGCTTGAGTAGTGTAACATTAATTAACAGTAATTAATTGCGCGGACAGCGGAATACGATTATCAGCTTCCTCTGTTGCACGCGGGCGATCGCATGCTCGCCACGTTTTTCTCGTGGCGCTCGTGCGCGATGCCACCTGAAGGCAAACGAGACGCGAGTAGTACGCGGGCAGATCGTTAACGATGGGAGGAAGCGCAACGGGTAGCAGAACCGGAAGCCACGCACGGAGATGTGACTTGCTAGGTGCGCCTCCCGTCGTTGGGGCTCCTGCCGTCATCCATCGCGCCTCGACGAATAACTCGTGCCGACGGCGACGGTCAACAACCGAAGATATCGATGCGCGTCTATTCTCGTGCTCCGCTCGTTCGCCGTGCGATGAACCAGAGGCTCCTGCCGTCAGAAAGTGCGCTGTGCCTAACCGGATAATATTGACGTGAATTTTAAATTCGGCATCGAAATATACGCTTGTAGTGACAAACGAAACTGCACTTCTCTCCTCACTCTCTCTCTCTCTCTCTCTCTCATTTTACGCGCGATTTGCCATGCGGAAACTACATCGGAAACGAAACATTGACGAAGACGCATCGCTTCCTTTTTCATATCGGATTCTTTTTTCATCGCGTTCGCAAACTACGTAGATTTTTTGTGATCTCGCGAGGATTCTTTTTCTTATCTTTTAATGCTGTTTATGTCGCGCATTTACTCATCTTGATTAAGTAATTAAGGTATTAGAGGGGCTTAGAGTGTTTACTACTCGGAAAATCTGGAGAATTTCTTTTTTATTCTTAAAAACCCATGGTTTTCAGAAAATTTTATTGATACTCAGGAAAATTAGAATTTTAGATTCGATTATTTTATCACAAAATTGTTTCTTTGGTTTAATTTTTTTTATAATGCAAATTGTCGACAATCGATCAGCAATAAATATTACACATATGCATCAGTGTACATTACGTATAGGGTAAGGTTGCCGAAATCGCACCACTTTTGACATGAAGGCTTATAACTAAGAAGTTATGAGGAATATTTTTAATTTTCTTACGTCATAATAAAGTACAACATTTTTCCTTTCATATTTATTTTTTTTCAGAATTTTATGTATTGTCATAAATTTTTAAATGACAATTTTCAAGAAGCCTTCAAATAGTGCGATTTAGGCAACCGGTCGCCTAAATCGCACCACAGGTTAATATTATTTTTCCTGAGGTAAAGCGGTACTTTTTCTACTAGATTCTTTCTTCTTGAGCAAAAATGCGTTAGATAAGTATAATTTTATTAATATTGGAGATAAATACCGTAAACTAAATATAATTTCCATCAATGTAATTATTTCGATAACTTTTCAATAATATTGCAATAACATTGCTACATTACGGCAATATTAATTGTTACAATGTATGCTCTGTATAATTATTATATTTGATTTTATTATATTTGAACCATAATTATTTTACCATGCAATAATTATAAATACCAAATATTTTTCTCAATGTTTAACAATCATTTTTTCATGTGCATATAAGAAACAATAAAATCTAAAGTATTTGATAATCTTGACAATTTCAGCAAAAACATTTTTTTTATTTTAATTTTACAATAATCATCCAAGGAGCATAATTATTTAATAATAATATAAAAAATTTTAATTCTTATTTTGAACATATTATTTTATTTTTTCTTATCTGACATTTCTTCCTCTTAATTCATTAAAATATATTATACATATTGAATAATGAGAATACTTTTATATATTTTTCTTCATAAACCTACACACATTTTTTTATGTAAGCAATTAAATTGTGTCTTTTAATTTATTCTATTTTATTTTAATATTTACATTTTTTAAATTAAGATATTCTCAAAATAAGAATGTTCTTTTTCTCAGTACAGAATTATTTTAGCAGTCCAAAAAATAATTTTCAGGTCTATCAAGATAAATTTTGAGATATTTCAGCAAATCTATTCTGTCTGTGTATGATTTATTTATGAAATATTACGGATATATGTACATAACAAAATGATGCAATTAGAGAAGAAAGTAGATTTATGTAAACCTGGCTGTAATTTAAGGCAAGAAAGTATCAGAATAATGTTCTCATCTCTTTTTTTTAATTAAGAATGCATGTTCATTACCAAAGACGTGCGCAGTTTGGTGACGATTCTTCAAGATGTTTCGTTCCAATCTTCACGGTACGCAAGCGTGAGATTTTGTGGGTGTGTCGAAACCTGCCGAACTCGGGGGAGGGGAAAGATTTCCCATAAGAGTGTTTTTCGGTAAAAGGCTAGTGGACCAACAGGCGGACCGCAGCCCCGGATACGCACCGGGCCGGAAAAAGTTCTCTTATTGCGGCACTCCTTCTAAAAAAGTCTGAAAAATCTGTGAGAAATGCGAGCGGAAGAAACAAAAAAGTCGGTGAAAGTCTTTAACGAATATATAAGTCATTTCGTAAAACTTGTTGCTTTCAAAATTAGAAAGTTGATTAAAAAAAAAATTACAGCAATAATTGACTCGATATTCTTTAATCGAAGTCACTGCTATCGATGGAGGGACTTTGCCGATTGGTTGTTGCGACCAAAATAACAGGAAGTAACTATGAAAACACGTCGCCTGTCGGAACGTTGTCATCGCCCGGATAGATTACATCGCGCGCTGCGTGTCTGCCGGGGGACATCGAGATCCTGCAAGCGGAACCTCAAGGAACCATCCCCGTTCCGCGTTGATTTCCGTGAAGTTTCTTAAATCAACGAACGTTCGTTTCGATCTTCAAAGCGTAATGGAAATGATAGGACCTATTATGTCCTCGAATCTTTCGTGACTCTCGCCTACATGTAATAGTATGTTTCTTTAATTCATTAGGAAACGGATTTTTTAATGAGATTTTAAATTGATTTATACATCTAGCAGCGACTTTTAGACTGAAAGGGTTCGAGGGGGCTTACGACGAACATACGCGCGCGCGCGCGCGCGCGAGGGCCCCTTCGATGTAATTACCGCGTCACGGTCGTCGGCGCCCCTTGCGAGCGCACCTGCCCGAACGAAACAGAAACCTCGGCCGTAATAAACGCTACGCTGCGTCGCGTGCGCTCGCAATTACGCACGTGCGCGATCGCGTTGCGCGATCCGCGCCACGGAGAGGCCAACCGACGGTTGGCACGGCTATTAGCGCTGTGTCAAGTTCATTGTTTCGCTGGATGAGGTAACGCTGATCCCGCGAGCAAGCGGCGACCGTCCAAGTTCAGCCCGAATCGGGACGGGTCGCGCCCAACTCGAGTCCTTGCCCTAACAACGCACGATATCATACGATATTATACGAATATTTGTACGACGTCGCGTGATGTCGCATGTATATTCGTGCGATATCATGTGCCGTTAGGGTGGCTGCGTTCGCGGAGCGTGCTATCAGCGCTATTGTGTGTCATTTTATTATTGTTCTACGTCTAATGACCGATAAAGATAGAATGACGGAATAGCGTCAACAGCGCGTTCTCCGAACGCAGCCTTTGTGCGCATCTTTGTGCATACTCTCTCACCTTGGTGAAAAACTCAAACTCGAATCTTTTGCGAACTACATTTTGCTGCTGGTTTCTTTTTAAACTGAATAGGATAATAAGGAGATGATCTCCGGTAATAAGAAGAGTTACGCGAGATTTTTCGGTAAAGGTGCTTTTTTTAAAAAGAAGGGACAAAGGAAAACGTTGGAACCGGGTCACCACCGACTTATTGCGTCCGTGAACGACGACGCGGGAACTTTTCGAGATAAAAGTTGTCAGTATTCTCAGGTGAAAGGGGGCACCCCTTGCTTCCCTTTCGCCGAGGCGTCGCGAGCGAGAACGAGTCCCCGTAAATCCCTATTATTCGCACGGAGAACCGAAGACAGATGTCTTCCTTAAAAGAAACCTGTTACCCGAGACCGAAGGCGAAAGCAGCGTGTGGCGAAGTTAGAGGTTCGGGCCTTTCCCGCGACAATTATTTTAATTGTCTTGCCGAGATTCGGCGACAGCAGCCACAAATCGGCGCGATGATGATCGCGAGACGCGGCTGCGATCCGCGAGAGAAAATCCGTAATGAGTGTCGACCTTGAACGGACGTAATTATTTCCCTCGACTTCGGTATACGGACGAACGATAAAGCCGAATAATAATTTAGAATTAAGTACCTCATTGACAGCAGGTAGTAGACACGGCCGCGCCACGCGAGCAACGCGATGATTATACACCGACAGTGCGGCCGTAAATCAGCGGAATCATCGCCGACTGTTGAACCATGCCGCGCCATTCCATCGACGCGCCTTATTTGTCAGAAGTGTTCTTGTATCCGTAACCCTCTTCGCGACTGAACGACATTCCCGGCGCTCGTACGGAATGATAATAAGCGGAATATTATGAGAAACAATCTTCCCCGGAATTTTTGAGATTTTATCGTGGGAAAACGCTTCGCAAGATCGCGTACATAGAAAAAAAAGAACATTCTTGTGTGTGTTTTAAGAATATCTTCATTTTTGACATATTATGTGCACCGAGAGAAAAGTGATATTTATGCATATGATTGCTTGGTAAAATAATTATAGTTAAAGGCTCCACTTTTACCATTATTACTGCTACATTATTAGAGTGATGATTGAATTATAATTTCATAAAAAAGTCAAGATATGGTTAAAATAAAATAAAAATTTTTATATATAATAATAAATGTAATCACAATTTCTATAGTAAATATAAATATTTTTTAAATATTTGCTTACTATTTACCTAGTAATAATAATAGTTATAATTTGCATGGTTAAAACAATTATAAATATATAGTTGGCATCGAAAATTATTTATCGTAATTAATAAATTATAATTAAATTGTTCAATGGTATTTTATTATATGTATTTCATTTTTTGCGTCTTTTGTAGTAGTAGCAGTGTTTTATATAGTATTTGTTTCCGTTATTATTTTCTATTGTATCTTATTTCATTTTTATTTGTTATAGATACTTTCTTTTTGTCTTGGTCTCGCTGTTATACTCTTTGTGCCTACTGGTAGGCCTTATAATAATTGCTGACGCCTATCCAATTGTGTAATTCTTTACTTTGTTTTATTTTATTTACTTCGATATATCTTAAGATATGATGATTTACACAATAAATTAAGTAAAATTGAATTATCATTAAATTAATGTTCAATTATAGTAATTGCAACCATTTCTTTCTCTCAATGTAAATAATGAAATAAAATTATTTAGCATTTAAGAGACGTAACTTGCATGAAGAAATTTTGTATAGTTTCATAAAAAAATATATTCTCATTACACTGAGAAAAAAATTTGTTGAACTAAAATATTTAGTCCGATAAAACTAAATATTGAGTTTAATTAATTTTTGGTTAAAAAATTTGAATGGTTTAAATGAACTATACCTTTTTTATGCAACTAAATAATTGTTGAATTAATTCAATGTTTAGTTGATCGTATATCGAACTAAATATTTTGGTCTTTTAACAAATTTTTTTCTCACTGTATTCAATAATTATCATTAATTGCAAGAAGAAAAAATCGAATAGGAAATAAGAATATTTTCAAACAGAATTCCAATTTTTTTTATATTAACTTTTTAACATTATCAAAACAATTGTGCTTTTTAAATGATTTTATAATAATAGTGAAAAGTAAATATTATGTATATTTCTTTTTACTGAAATTTAAGATTATCTTTTAAATTATTTAAAGAAAATTTTATATTCTTGCAAATTATATCAATGTGAAATAATAATTGTTAAAGTTTTAAAAAAACCGAAAATAGAATATAGTTCTAAATTTCCTATTAATTTTTTTCTGTGTTTATAATCGAATGCTGAAATTGTGCTTAGAATCACGATTCCTTTGAAATTCCATTGCAACAATTCGAAAAGTATCATGACTGTAATCTGTGTTGAACAATCAAATTAGTTTTTTCTAGAAGCAAAAAAGAAACTTATAGAAATACAACAAATAACAGCCCAAAGTACCGAAAATTGGCATGTGCTCTAAACATGTTTGCGACCGTGCAAATCGGGACACGAGTAAATCTTTCTCTCTCTCGCTCGCTCTCATTTCGTACTCTCGATCGTCTGTAATTCTATGCAACGATCCGAACCAGTGCTTTCGCATCCTCCTATTTGGTCGCTGACATTAGGAGCGATTTAAATTCATGGCGATCGAAATTAAGGTCGCCCCGGACGTTTCGCTCTCGCCGGACCGTTTTGCCGTGCCATTACGGGACTCCGAGAGAGCTTCATAGGCGACTCATTGTATTCAAAGGTGTTCGCCATTACATATAATTTTCGTCTCGCGACGAAAACGAACGTGCCTGGTTCCCTAGATCGAATTCTCGCCGACCAAACATTGCGTTTCGCACGATTTATTATTGTTCGCCTTTTTTATCAATAATTCTCTGACCCGACGTAAAATTATGTTTAAAAAATTAATTTCTCGTTTAAACTGAGTTCTGTAAAGAAAAAGCACATGTTTGTGATTAGACTTCGAAGGGAACAGCATTTGAATTAAAATTCTATTTTATGTATAATATATTACTTCCTCTCGTTTTTTGCTTGATTTCATGACCTGAGGAATACAAAGTATACTGTAGAGTTTGACATATGGAAACACGTACAAACGAAAAGAATAGGCAGAAAGTCGAATGAATGAAGGAACGAAAGGGACAAAGCCGACTGGGCCGGCACGGAATGACATACAAGAACATATGAAGTTTACAGTAAACATGTGTCTTTCTGCGAAAGACCACGAAACGACAACTAAAACATCGTATAAATACAAATTAAACGAGAAAAGCCTTCTTAGATCTTAGTGCTATATTTATTTGTGTGAGTTTATATACTTATTCAAATTCACGAGACTGCGCGCCGAATTACTTTTTCAGACATAACACAGCTTTAAGTTGAATAAGAATAAGTAATATCACGTTTATTAAATTGAAATCAATTTAATAATGATTGATGCTAACTTGCATCTAAATATTAAACCCTTCCTGAAAAATATCACTTCAGCCAGGATTCGAACCTGGGATCTCCCGAATCTCCGGTACGGGTGTCTTAGCCAACTCGACCACTGAGGCTGCGGTGATATTTCGCAATAAATTCTTTATAGTTTTTTCGGGGGGGAAAAGGGTTTAATATTTAGATGCAAGTTAGCATGAATCATTATTAAATTGATTTCAATTTATATATAACAAACGTGATATTACTTATTCTCTACAACTTAGAGCTGTGTTATGTCTGAAAAAGTAATTCGACGCGCAGTCTCGTGAATTTGAATAAGAGTATAAACTCAAATAAATAAATATAGCTACGATCGTAGAAGGCTTTTCTTGTTTAATTTGTATTTATACATCATCGGTCGAATATTATTGTCTTTTAAAACATCGTAGTTTTATAATTCCTAATAAAGCCGTTCACTAATATCGTTCCGATATCTTCAAACATCGATTTGAAGGTATCCTTGGAGACCTTCAAATCGATGGCAGTACTCGAAGCTAAATATAATTTATCCTTGAAGATTTTTTTTCTCTCTGTCTCTCTCTCTCTCTGTTTCTCGTTCGTTGTTTGCGTCGACGTGATTGCCAGTCTGAGACGATCCGCAAATTAACGGCAAGGATCGGCAGGATTCTCACGTTACTTTCAACCCCATCGCATTTGAAGTAGGATTTCGAAGATTCAAAGAAAAGGTGGTCATCCCAAAATCAAGATGTGAACGCGGTTGTCGTTCGGAATTCGAAATAAGATTGAGCTTCGATATCGCATCGCTTCTTGATAATAATCAAATACTAAATACGTAGCAAGACTAAATCTTTTTAATAATCACTATATTTAAATTAAAATTATCAATCAATTTAATTAGTTTTGTTGTTACAATTAAATACGTTCTATTATACTCTGACTTTGTAGCACGATAAAGAAAAGTGTGACTCCGACAGGCGAAGAGAGAACTGGCAATTGAGATGCGCAATGTGTTCTCACCTGTCGACGAGCAGCAGCCATCTTCGTTTTCGATTGCCGAAACATGCCGCTAATTATTTATTCCTCGCGTATACACAATGACTTCTATCCGTGTGCGTGAATCTTCGGAACAGGTTGAGCTTTCGGAGGACATACTAATGGCGATATTGAATGAGAACACCGCGATCTGAGATAGCTTTCGACAATTGTGTGTCTCTTTTAAATTTTTTCAAACTTAATATTCTAATTAATTGAATTCATAAAGTTTTTTTTAATAAGGATAATTATGATCAAATGAGTCTATTATAGTTATTTGCACGACTTTTATATAAATTGTTTTACATAAAAATAAATTTAATTAGTAAAATGAAAGTAATAAAATTAAATTGAACGTAGTTAACTAATTAGAAATTAAATTTCTGTTTGTGTACTTGGTATCCTCGTATATACCGTTATAACGATTAAGTCGACTTACGTAAGTCACGTTTTTAACCGAGGGGGAAAATTGCAATTCAGATTCCTAAACTGTTCGCGCGATAATAATCATTTTACGTAATGTTTTTCATTAAAATAATGTTCACTTTTATTCCCGCGATAACTGCGGAAATGGAGGAACTGGCACGCGTTTACTCATATGAATGTCTTATTCTGGTTCATGAATCGCAGGAAGCTTCTACCTAGGACACGTCGTATACTTTTTCCTGCCACGTTCCCTCATTCTATATTTAGAAGGCAATGATTACACAAGCACAATGTGATAATTATATAATTAATATCGAGCATGGTGTTGTGATTATTATATACTATCGATATATTATTAGATACTTTTGCTGTAATAATCAAATAACGATATATTGTTTGACTCAAATTTTAACCAAGAATTTGGACCAAGACCTTATAATCTTTATAAACTGTCAAATATTAAATGATCATAGAATTTTGCCTATTTTATATATAGATAGAGTCCCAGAAGGCTATATTTAGAAAGCAATGATTACACAAGCACAATATAATGATAATTTCGAGCACAATGTAATGATTATTACTATCGATATATTATCACTACTGCTGTAATAATGAGATTCTTTTACTTCAGTTTTAACCAAGAACTTGAATCAGGACCTTGTAATCTTTATATTATTAAATATTAAAGAACTTCTCCCATTTTATATATAGATTTGGGTTTCAGAAATGAATATTTCGTCAAATTGTAGAGCATAAAAAAAGAGTAGATTAAAACTGTATAAGGGCCAATAGTTACGACAGTTGCAGGTCAGTGTTACGATCAATGTATGCGAGATAATTTTGCCACTTATGCTTATAGAATGATTTTAATCAACTGACGGTCTTTTATTATGTAATTGGAAATACTTTTGGATCCTTTTTTTATTCTTCTCTACAAGATTTATTTCTGCGTCTAACATATCTGCACCTCCTCACGACGGCGACAGTAACAAGCAAATACTGCATTTTTGAGTATAGTTCTTGTTTGTCTAATTGTAAGTCGTGGGTGTACGTTATGTTGTCAAGGGAGAAAAATTGGAATGTCCATGACGATGTTTCTGGAGAGAAAGATAGTATCCGTCGCTTATAATGTACACACAGAAAAAAATATTAAGTCAACAATTGATTGTTTCATATATAAATAAAAATATAAAATCTTGGGAGAATTTATAATGTTAAACGGATATAATTTGCTGACATGAAGAAATTTTGTTTCTTCTGCATGTAAGCAAATTATGTCTGATCAAGATTATCAAATTCTTCCAAGGAGATTTTATATTCTTGCTTGTATGATGCAATTGCTTGGATACTCCCGATAGTTTGCCATTACCTTCTGAAAGGCGATGATCAATTAAAATTCTAATATGTGAATTTGAACTTGGATCTTTGGCACAGAGTTGACGTGCAATTTTTATATTTGCTACGATCACTACAATGAGGATGTAAAACTATTTAATTTTTAATATTTCTATTATCAATAAAATGGAATGCAATGATAAATGTACGCGATAGGCCCAAAATTGGCTAAGTTCTTTAAATTAATTCTTTAAGTTAAATAATATTTCGTTATTTTTAACTTCTGTGTATGTCAAAATTTATTATTTTAATACATATATGATTAAAAAACAATTATAATTGATCAAATCATTTCTGTGATTGAATTGCTTAGTGTCAAAATATGAAACATTTATGTTAATGTATGCATTTAGTAAATAAAAGAATAAATTAGAATTAAATTTAATGCATTTTTTGAATTTAATTGTATTAGTTTAAGGATTGAGTAGGAGCAGTGGCGACTCATTAGGAATGATTAAAAAATGACTCAAATTGAATGCAATTTGACATTACAAATTTAATTATGTATTATAATTATGTACTTTATTAACTTAAAAATTAAAGTTGACATAATTCCATATTTTTTTTATCCATTTAAAATCCATGTCACTGGTAAAAACCGGTTTTTACTATTAGTAGTTTCCCACTGCAAAACCTGCAAAAACTAGTTTTTTTATTTTTTTTTTTAATAAAAGTGATGAAATATAGAATACTTTTTTATACGGTGAAAAATAGAGACTTTACAACAATTATTTTAGAAATTCTGAAATATTATAAATATTACAATACTGAAATCGCCGTTAAAAAATGTTAAATTGTGAAGGATCATGCAAATCTCAGTTATCTGGTAAAACAAAATAAAATAGTTAAAGTATTTGAAAACTTTTATTCGTAATCAACAATTTCATCTTTAGATGATTAATGAGCACAAAACAGAGATAGATGACAAGATTGCCCATATCATTTCATTAATGTTATGATTTTTAAACAGAATTTTTGTATAACCAATTAATGCACAAAGTTAAAAGCGTTTAACACAGTAAAATTAATAAACAGTTATTTTTTATCGAAAACAAATGAAATTGTCAGATTTAATTTTTAAACACACATATTGTAGTAATAAATTAGTTCTACATTAATATTGCAAGAAATTAAATGTAAATACAGATTAGATTCATACTTGTAATAAGAATTATTACTATTATGTTTTTTTTAATTAAATTAAAAGTCAATATAAAATTTGATAACATTTTATATTTGCAAAGTATTTGTTTTAAAAATTTGCATTTTACATATTAATTTAAATGAAAAGATTTTGTAAGATTTCATTACTATTGGTTGATTTTCATTTTTCTTTAAACTATAATAATTAATATGATTTACCAATTATAAGGCAAATGTATTTTTTTGCATATAAAGTTTATATCAATATATTTTAGTATTAATTATTTTTATAGTTTTAATTTATTTTATTGAATAAAGTTCGGGATAGTAAAAACCGGACCGGAATTTACTATGGTTGTTTTCAATCCCTTGATTTTTTTGGCCCTCCTTGTTAAAAATTGCCATATCTAGATGCGAGTCTGGATATGCACTTCAAGATTCTATCGTATCTATTCGCTTGCATTGTTTTCTTTTCATTCCTTGTGGCTTCAACGTCGACGGAGACAGAGGCAGTGGATAATACTAATTCGGCGCGCTCATCTTAGCGGGCTTTGTCACGACAGAAACGCAGCTGTCGTACTATCAATCGTCCCGATGACGTTAATTAAGGGAGAGACGCGAAAACGAATATCGACGATATTCTTCCGTGTCCCGCGGGCAACGCGCTCGCGTTCATGAGTTTCCGTTTGTGCGCGTGAAGATATCTGGCGTAATTCCATCCAGAGATCCTTGATGCATACGTCGCGATCAAGAGCCGCTCGAAATAAATAATATAAAGAGACCGAGATCAGGATGCGATCGCATGCTGCGTCCTCGCATTTCCGCACGATGCTTATCGCTCTCTTTAGTGCCAACAATATCTCTCAATTATATATGTTCACATTCTAGAATATCGCGAGAGCGCGGTTAAAAGACATCAGATTTATTCCGCTCTCAGATTTTCATATGAAGAGAATAATCAAGAATGTGTCTTTTTCTACATAGTGACTGCCGCAAGAAAGTTGCACGGCGAGATTTCTATTATACACGTAGACTACACATAGTAGCTTTCTCAACGTTGGAATCGCATGAGAATCTCGAGACGGATATTTCTACGTCACGCTCGCAACAAATGCAGATTACAAATCGCAGTCCATCTGAAGGAGGAACGAGAGAACACTTTTTTCTCTTTCAAACTACATTCTACATTTCCTGAATATGCTGCTTACGATCCTCCACATTCATAAATTTGATTGTATGAAAGCAATCTGGTACACGTTTTCGTAGCGCGACGAATTATAAGATCGTAACGTAGATATGTAGCCGCAACTGCTACCGAGACTGGAATATTATGCGAGAACGAGATGCACGAAGGTGATCTCCAGGGGGATGACTTAGCGGAAAATAAATTATCGTCGGCGTATATTTTACGGGTGTATTTAGTGGGTCGACCGCGCGCCGACTGCTCCAGATTTACGTCCGCGTCCGGTACTTGAGTTCTCGCTGCGAATTTTGTGCATCGCTATGTATAGAAAATACGCCGGTAAATATAATTATATTGCCCAGAGTGGAGCGTTCTTATTTGAACTATTAAACGCTAGTCATTCGACGTATTACCTCAGAATACACTGAGAGAAATCGTTTGGTAAGATCAACCAAAGTTTGGTTGAATAGTGATCAAATGAATTTTGTAGTTACTGGTACCAAAAACTTAATTAAATTTAACAAAACTTTTGTTGTATGAAAATAATTATTTGGTTAAGGCTACAAATTTCAAAACAACTATATATTTAATAATTATAACTATAAAATTCATTTGATCACTATTCAACCAAACTTTGATTTTATCAAACATTTCTCTCAGTGTAGTTATAAGCGCTCAATTCCTGACTTTGAGGAGGACTTTTCTCCAGCTTAAAAAAAGTGGAGAGAAGTCGTGACTTTCCATTCATATGTTATATATATTTTTTAACGTACACTGAGAGAAATCGTTTGGTAGAATAGTGATCAAATGAATTTTATAGTTACTGCCCTGGTAAAAGTGTCGGAAAGATTCGGATACAGATTTCGGACAAAAATGGATTCAGGCGGATAGATAAAAAACGAAAAATAGAAAAAAATATAGTTAGAAAGTTTTTCTCGGATTGTTACCGGATCATTCATGACGATTAAAACTCGAAAACGGCACGGATTAAGGATTGAAAACCTTGTCCGGACGAACTTCGGATTCGTTCAGATTGGACTCACGGATTGAGAAGGATTGAAAAGATTATCAGGATAAGTTCGATTGAACTCCTANTCCTGGATTAAAAAGGATTGAATGATTGTTTCGGATTGATGTCGGATTCATTCGGATAGATCTTGGAGTTGATGCACGGATTAAAAAGGGTTAATTCGGTTTAGAATTTGATTCAGTTTAGAACGGACATAGATTTCGGAACGGTTCGTAAAGGTTTGAATTAAATTCCTATCCGAAACTTTCATCAGGGCATGGTACCAAAAACTTAATTACATTTAACAAAACTTTATGTAATTTGTTGTATGAAAATAATTATTTGTTTAAGGCTACAAATTGTTTGGTCAAAACAACTATATATTTAGTAATTATCACTATAAAATTTATTTGATCATTATTCAACCAAACTTTGGTTGATTTTACCAAACATTTCTCTCAGTGTAGAAGCTTTTGGTATTGCAAATTCAGAATAATGAATAATGAACAAAATTTAAGCAATTAAAACAGTAATTCAGAAATATTTTCTTTATAAATATTATATATGCAAAAAATTAAAAAGAATTATAATTATTAAATATGGTAATGTACATTTTTGTTAATGTAACGTCATATTTAAGAAAATTGTATAATATTTGATATTCTTACATGAAAATGATACGACAGAACTTGGTTTTTTAATTTTAAAATGTTCTTCCAATTCTTTATTTTTTATGAATATAGTTTTTCAAAATTTTCAATCTTAATCGTAAATAATTTTCAATCTTTAATTGAAAGTGTAATTTATTAGATTCGCATTCGTAACTCGTTATTCAACTATTTAAACTATGAATCCAGATTCACAAGTCGATAAAGAATCTCATGAATTTATTGAAATCAATTTGAGATCATATGCAAATAATCAATTTAATATTTCGAAAATTTCATCACGATATCTGGAAAATATTACGTAGATGTCGACGATCTAGTCATTATTCAATTTATGTTGAAGTTGAATAAACATCTTCATATATCGGCTCTACTCGAATATGATATTTACTAGATATCAACCAATAATTGATCGATACTTACACAATATTTTCTATATATCAAATCGATATATATATATATGTGTA
>QKQZ01005486.1:0-17775 GCA_003595255.1 Solenopsis fugax | reverse complement strand
ATCGCGTCGGCACTCCTTTTGCGCCGTCACGCGCCCGCCAAACGCGCTCTTTGAATTTTAATAAGTCGTAAAATCGTGGTGATCCCTAACCACGGGGTTAATCCCCGATTCCTTATCGAACCGAATGCGAACGCGTATCTTTTTATCGATCTCGGTTTTTTTCAAGACTTTTTTTTTTAGATCAAAGTATTCTTTGCTTTATTTACCTCGTTTCTTATTCTTCGCAGCAAGTTCGCATAAACTTCGCTATAAATGAAGATCTATGCAAGTTTCATATGTCGTATTTTGATAGAGAAGCTTTTGCATCTATCGCTTTCTTTAGAAAGTTCGTAAATTTTCTTTTATCAACTATATCGATCAGAAATCTAACAGCTGTTATTGTTGATAATTATTACGAGGATCCTACGCGATTCAATCATGTTGTTTCGGTCGGAATATTATTAATTACAGAGCGAAATACACTTAATGTAAGTGGGAAGGCTGGTATCCTAAAATGCATAAAGTTTGGCGCATAACCGTTGTACCGCGAAAACCATCCGGAGTCTCGAGAGATCTTCACTGTTTGCGAGATCTTTCAAGTGTGCTCCAGTGTTGTTGCCGTGCAGTAGCGAGATATGCGAAAGATATGCAAGCTACGCTGCTCTTGTGCAGCTGAGAAATTCTCGCCCATAGCGAATAATTTTGTCGCATGTTCGTAATAGAGGAAAAAATGCTGTCAATGGGTATTAAAAATACTTATTCACTTTATTCTTTTAACGGTCGAAATTACTGCGAAACATATTCGTAAATAAGACGGCTTTGATACGACGAAAATAAAAATGTCTATATATCTTTTATGTTTCTCTTTTAAATAATAGGTGTTTATTCGTAATCACAGTGATTATCGTAATTTGTAATACTTGTTAATATGAGCTCCGTAATTCGAATCGTGTATTATATTTTTATAACGATTGCTCTTAATTTGTAATTCTTCTGAAAATTTTTATATCGGTAATGCAAGTTTTAAAAATAAGTGTCGTAAAAGTATCGAAAGAATGAGATGAAAGTATTTCTGTCAACAGACGAATATATCGCGAAGTAATTCAGAGTACTGAACGAATGCAGAAACGTAATTCGCTTATAAAATTAGTTTCGCGGTACATACTTTTAGCACGCGAAGAATCTTGTTCGTTTGTCAACGCCGATCACCTGTCAATCTCAAGATTGCGTAAGCTGACATTGAGACGAATCGAAGTCGGCGTCGAAAGAGATTTCAAGTGGACAGTCAGTCGCGCTCTCTGAATTAGATGTATGTTTTATTCTTGAAATCTGCGTTATCGTCATTTTACTTCAAATTTAGAAGATGTGCGTGGCATGTCGACAGGTTTTTTTACATCGCTAGTACGTCAATCAAATAAGTTATCTTCTAATATTATTTTTGGATAAACAAAGAATTACATCTAGTTATAGTTATTACCTGATTAATTAATTGTGAATCATTAATTTTATTTTATGTTTAGATCCATAAGTAAAATTAATCTTTTCTATGATTTATAATTTTTTACGATTTAAATGTGTTGTCATACATGATGCGAGGCATAATACTAACGTTGACAATTTTATTTTCGTGTTTCAGGAAATGGGAACTTAGAGTTGTTCGATAGTGAGAGCGGGCCGGACCTCACGCTATCACCTCAAACCTTCACGTCAACGGCGGAGGCCTTTATCAATGACAATAGCGACAGTCTCGGGGTTCCAGGAGACAACGATACCGGTGAGTCATCTATATTTTTATAATCATTAATTGTTTTCCATTCGAGAATCCATTTCCATGAAAATATCACGAAAATATCTCTTGGGGGGGAAAAACATTCTCGTCGAAAATAAGCGGCGCCGGCGCTCCGTAATTGACTGATGACCGAGAGAGATTTTCAACGTATTAGGTAGATGCAAAAAGTTATACGTAAATGTCAAAAAAATAATGAACTTTTTATTTAGTTTAATTCAATCTGCGTTGACGGAGAAGTTTCATAGAGCCTAGCGCGTCGCGTCGTACTACAATCGAAATGCTTAATTTCTCAATTTCGACTTAGGATAAGATGATGAATCATAGGATAACTGCGACAATGCAATTCGCGTGACAATGATTTTAACGCGCGACTTCCCGTAATTCGATTTAATTCAATCTGCGAGAGTGCAAAACGTCGATGGGGCGCCGAGTCGTTAAGCGCCGGAACACGGGACAATGCATTAACGTAATTGTTGCTCTCCTCGTCAGCGGCACGTAGGAACAGCGGTTATAACTAGTTCGAACAAGTCAGAGGGGGGGAGGGAAAGCCGTTGTCGCGCGTGTGCCGCGGCACATAATGCCTATTGTTTCCGACAAGTATTAGGGGCCACCGTCGGGACAGTCGTGCACAAGTGCAACGCGCACGCTTTGTTTCTTGGGGAAATGTTGAGGGACAATCAGGACCAGCCGGTGGATATATCAGTAATTTCAATTATTTCATTCTACCTCCTTCTCCTTCGAGCGAAAATAGATATTGGTTCGGTGTAGCCAAGGAGAATAAGACATTTTATACAAAATATTTTTTTAAATATTCTAATATTTATTAAAGGAAATATTATATTAATTTGAACACAAAATGATATATATCACATATTAGTTTGCTTAAGAATTTATTTGCTTTAGAACAGAATTTATTTGTTTGCTTTACTTAATTAAACCCCGTCCTAGTTTTTAATGAATGCAATGTTTAAACTCTTAGCAAAATCGTCTAAATTATTCGTTTGCTTTGCAAAGTGTTACATATTTGACCTTTGATATTAATTTCTAAATAACAGTTTTCATGTCCAATGAATCACATGTCCTGTTTATAATACGCAATGAAACACATTGCAGCTTGTGCCTTTTAGTAACGTTATTAACATCGTGCATCTAACGCAAATTCAAATATCGTGGGTTGAGCCAAAATCGTCATCAATACGCATACATGTTTCGCACAAGCTGTTTAACAGGCATATACTTTTTCATGAGTAATAGATAAGAATCGTTAATTACATGCGGAGAATATCGATTTGGCAGACACGCTCCGTTGATTTTGCCGCAAGAATGAATATTACCGCTATCGTATCGTAGTATCGATATCATGAATCAGCTGACCAATGTCATTCAGCTCATCTGACGACTGCAATTTCACGAGCCAAAAACGTTCTGGTCATGAAATACGAGCCAACAATCACACGCGTCATCGCGGCGATCGCATCACATTTCCGCAAGAGGCATCTCACACTTGCTATATTATCGAAATTGACACATTTCTTACCTCATTACCAAATAAAGTGGTTTTCATGAACAATTCGTGATGATATATGCGAAATATCAAATTATATAATTAAAAGAAAAACTCGAATCAAATTTTCCAAAGCGATTTTTTAAGAAATTCGTGAAACATTATTTTACGATCATTGAATTTTATATACTTTTAAGTCTATAAATCTCATAAAATGGATTCAGGCTAGAACGTATCTTCGCGTATAGCATTCTGATTTATTAAGTAAACCTTTGGCAAGCCTTGCAAAACAATCCGTGTAGTTGGAGCGCTTTTCATTTCGCTTTACAGCTCGTATTCTCTCATTCTCTATATTTCGCGGCATGAGAAGTCCTCCTCTATCATTCTTTGGTCTCTGTATGTGGAGTGGATTTATTGGGGAGTCGGTTTGCGACAGGCGAAATGCACGCGCGCGTGCAAGAGAGAGAGAGAGAGAAAGAGAGATAGAGAGAGAGAGAAAGGGGGAGAGGAAGCCGGCGCCGGATTTTGCCGCCAAACTCCAAACGAGCGCGGTCGGCGCAGCTTCTCTTTGTGGAGTGTACATGTACGGGTAGCACATAACTTTCGCGCGAGTGTAAGTTCGTTAGAACAATTTCGTGGCGAGTGGTAGTACCGATGCGATGCGACGCGACGATGCGGAGAGGCCGCAGAGCTTCCGACGCGGAAGGCCGCACGGATATGCGGCTCGCCTATGAATAAATCTCATCACGCCGGCAAGACGATATTTGCATGTATCGTCTGATATAAGACGTTCCAAATATCGTTTGTGCAACTAGTGTGGTATAAGCAAGGAAACAATTTATTCTTTATATCGGCGAAAATGGTGCAATATATCGGATACGTCTCCTTCGCGCGCGATACAAAGATTAAATCTCATATTTGATACAAAATGAACACGCTGAATGTATTTCAATCGTGATAGTAAAGTATGGAAGCCGGAACATCGTTTCCATTTCGCCAAGCGAGCTTTCAATTTTCTCAATGCTTACGAAATCAAGCCTGCCTTACACAATAACAGACGTAATATTTTCGCTATGGTATTTCCAATTCCGTTGAAAAACGTGTGGCACAGTTTTTGCAGGAGTAATCGCCGTCTGATTTATGTCAGGTTGTATGCATGTGCATCATGTTGGTACCAGAAACGAAGGGAACGGTAATAAATGTAAATTTCGCGAGGAAAATTCGTTTTCGTGCTCTTCGTTGCGAGAGCAATCCGATACACGCTGATTGCGGGTCGCGTAAACGAATGGAATGAGCTGAACGGTCGGATAATTCGCGATAGCTCCCGTTGTTCTTGAAACAATACCGTGAACTGGATCGTAAGAAGGAAAGAGTGCAATCGCAGTCGGACGTGATGTAGTTTATTTTGGCGCACCGGTGGCATTCGTGATTCCGCTGAGTCTCGAGATGCATGTCGATGTGTTCTGTGTCGGTGCGCTATGTGATAGCCGACGTTAATTTGGCTCGTTCTGATCGATTTGCGGGAACCATGCTGCGTTTCGAAATTTTAGAACGCTGTATTTTCTTGCGTTAAAAGAATTACTTGTCTTAAACAACATATAATTTCCATTGTGAGCGCAAAAAGAAACGAGACATTTCTCTAATGTCATTAGGTACGTTCAGAAATTTTTTCTTCTCTTGCATTTATCTTTTCTCAATATATTGTCTTTAATTGCTTCTGATACGGATCATCGACTTTTGCTTGTTATCGGAAGGAGGATTCTCTCTCGTGTCTTTAAATCGATCATTTATGAAAGCCTCTGCACATTTTTGCCTCCGTAATTGCATAAGCTTCGATGTCCTCGGGATAGGACATCAATTATGACGATGGTAAACGATGGATATAATCTAGTCATCATCAGTAGTCTCACTGCGTGTTTTATTTATGATTTGCGATTGATGCGATATCAATATGCCCGAATCATAATGAAGATAGTTGTGTGACACGGACTGATTAATTAACTACGACAATGAAAGATGTTTTCCGACATAGGAAGCTGGAATTTATTAAACTGTTGATCGAGAGATGATAGAAATGCCAGCGGGGAAATTCACTCATTATGTCTGATATGTGCTGAATATAGTTTCATGCGCGAAATATTTGCATCAATTGCCGCATTATCGTAACAACATCATGATGCGTTTAATACTTGAGTCTTCTCAAGCATATAATATGCGGTGCATGTATTATATTATTAAACGATGATGTAACTATTATCATTATAGACGGGTCACTGACGGTGATGTTGAATTTTGTTTCTCAAGATTATGATGCAAATTTATGGACTAGTTTTTTATATACTTACATCGAAAAAAATGTCACTGTTAATTGATTACATTATTTTCTGATTGCAATACTTCATCATTCTTAGCGCTATTAAAGCGAGAAATGTTTCTTCTTACAGTTACAAGCTCTGGCATAATTCAAGTTTTTACGATGATAGATTAGACTTTCCCTCGGTGATAAATTCTGGAATTCGCTAGTCTTTCTGGAAGAAGGTACATTTTATGCATAATAACTTTTCTCTTTTTTTCTTTGTCACGTGAACGTAGCGTTGGCACGCTGATTTTTAGCATAAAAAGATATTTAAAAGCGAAAAAAAAATTATTTTATATCCAATTATATTTTTAATTTCTCATTTTCCATAAGTTCGAAATGAATGGAATTTTAGATTAAGAGATGCTTTTAGAGCCTCGAATTATTTTATTCGTAGCCCAGTTAACGAGAGAATGTTTCCGATAATAATACACGGACACGGGAAGAGGAAAGAGGGAAGGGTGGCGACCATAATGACAGGGTGGCGTATCGGCGATCGATGTAACGCTACCGGCACTCTCTAAATAATACTGATCGAGATTCGTCGATGCAATTGCAAAAATCCACAGCCCGCGGTCGTCGCAGTGCCATTGGTCGAGGCGGAGAGATATCGAAACAGATCTGTCGGTAGGAAACTCGTCCTCGGATTTCTTCGTCCGCTCTTATCCTTTCTCGCCCTCGCCATCCTCCTCCTCCTCCTCCTCCTCGTCCTCGCTTTTCATCCTCCGTTGGAGGGAATTCACTTCGTCGGGTAGTCCTCTGAGATTCCAATGCGCTCTCAAACACGCTGAGATTACGTTGGAGCTTATGGATTCCTTATCCAATCTTTCGATCAGCACTCGAACTCGGCGTCTTACGCTCTTAGAATCGCGCGTCTACGTAGGGCGGAATTCATTTGCGAGAAACTTGATTTTATGTGTCAAATGATACTAAATTGACCCGAGCCGGACGAACAACGGCATTCTCAATGGAAAAGGGAACTTACTTCCAATGTAGATGCAAAATCGGATTATTACAAAATCGATGTCTACCATTATTCATACCTCATTACACTAAAACTTATTTTGAAGTAGGTAGAAAATTAATTGTTTGCAGTAGAATAAGTGATCAATCTATTAGTCTCAATAATATAACTGGATTAGACAACATTGCTAAAAAACATCGTGAATTGATGTTATACATTTTTAAAAAATTTAAAAAAAAATGCACGACTAGAAAAATAAGAAAAAGCGAATCAAGGACGAAAAAAATCTAGAAAATCAGAAATATTTTACGAAGTTTAAAAACATACGCAGTGTTTAGAAGAGCGATTTACGTATGTGACGTTCGGAAGAAGTTACGTAAAGAAAAATGTAATTTTAGAACACTCGTACGTCGCAAAAAATATTCATTTCTCTCAATCGCGGTATAACCGATATACCGATGTACCGATACTCGGCGCCGGTCGCACGCAATATTAAAATATTCCCCGGAGATGTGGAGGATATTGATTTTCTAACGAATGGCGTCGACGTAACGATAATCGTTATTAACGGTGTTTAAATTGTATTTTCGATATTTCGGGGAGCTATTACCGGTTATCGGTCGAGGTGGGTTCGCGAAGACGCGTAAATATTACAGTTTACATAAAAGCGCCAATGGATTACGGTCGTCGCCGGATCTGCACGCTGATATAATCATCCATGTACTACCACCACTATCCTCTCGAAATTTCACGGTGCGGGAGAGAAAAGGGGAGGAGAGAGTGAACGAGTTTATGCCTCGGTTATTCATCGATCGTGCCCTGTACTGCTCTTAACGATCGTTGGATCGGCGTCATATCTCTTGTTCGGACCTCTGGATATATAGTCCGGTCGCATCAATTTACACCGAAATTCATAAAGCTCCAAGGTAATGTGTTCCGTCTCGCCCGCAGTACGTAAAGAGTATCGTAGAACGCTCGTTTCCCAGGACGGAAAGGTCTCTCTCTTTCTCTTGGAGGTCGGAGATACCGGATAGCAGGTGACGGAAGGAAGAGCATGTGGGAGGACGCAGGGGGATGTGCAACGAAGGATGCAGGGTGACGGGTTACGAGGGGTGAGGGCACAAGAAAGACGAAGGGCGGAAGCGACGGAGATGGAAAGCGGGACGAGAATGAGTGTGACGAGAGAGAGAGAGAGAGAGACGATGAGATAGTGCAGGGACGGCCCGCTACAACCTCGTTGGCTCTAATGCCGGCTATTCAGATCTCACAATGCACTAGTAATACGATTTCGTCGTCGTCCCGCTCGCGTTCTCGCCAGACACGAGCGGACACGCACCCGCGCTCGCAGCCTCCGTGACACACACGCATCCTCGGACAACACTTGTAATCCTTGCACGCGTGAAACACGTGAATTTCCAGATTCCAAGGATGAAACTTGGAACTCGTCCTCCGAGAGAAAATCGTCGCTATTATTTCGCGAATAATCCTAGCATGGACCTCTAAATGTCTATTGGACATTGATTTTTTAAGTATCTAAATATGAAAATGATTGTTTTGTATTAAAATATGCAATTATAGAAAAAAGTCCACTTGTTAAAATACTGTAAAGTAATTACAAGCTTTTAACACTTGGTTTACGCGAAAGTCGAAAGGGTAGAATGCGTAGAAAGTGTAATGATCGAAAAAATGGAGAAAAGACAAGGTGGGATTTTCGAAATTTCAGGGTCCCAATGTTCCTGCACTTGGTACACGTGCACGACTGTCGGAGGGTTAATCAAATGTCGAAACGTTCGTCTTTGATCGAGTCGAGACAGGCATGGGCGCGTCTGTGAGTGAAAAGCTCCGCGCTCTTGAGCAGAGGCGAACTTAAATTGAAAAGAGGAAGAGGGAGGAGAGACTCTTCCTCCCTCTTTCGTTCTGCTAACATCACTGGTGTACAGGAGGTGTATGAAAGGGATGCTGGAAGACCGAAGGAGAGAGAGAGAGAGAGAGAGAGGAAGAGCCAGCAGCAAGGGTGGAGTTCTCCGCGACATAAAGAGTAAATAGCCGAAGGAACGGTCGGCTCGTCGAAAGAGAGACGGAAGGAGGAAAAGATGAGAGGCTTGCCTTCCAAAGGAAAAGAACCAGTTGCAACCGGGTAAAGAGGAGACGATAGAGACGCTGGAAGCGGCGGGGATTGAGAGAGGGGAGCTGTAGTGCATTTTAATAATCGTGACTAAAGCGAACGGCAGCCACCCGGCAACGTACAGAGCTGCGCGAATTGCCATTACGTCCGCTTTAGCGAGCTCCGAAAGTGGCTGAGTATTGAAATTAAGTGTCCTTTATCCAGAGGCGCGTGTACATCTTTTTCTTCCTTCGCCTCTTCGAGGACAACGTGAAACAGTCGAGGAAGCGTTTCGCGACGTTCTTTGCGCCACGTAGCGTGCACGAGCGCCCGCGCTCGCGAGATCTCGACTAACGAAACACAATTAATCATCGGTAAGTCGGGATTACCGGCCCGGGGCGGCTCCGATCGCGGTGTTTTATTTCTCCGCGTAATTAATTAAAATTTCTTGCAACCTCCAACCCGGAACGACTTCTTGTTGCACGACGCTCTCTCTGAATAAATCATTCGATGTCGCGAAGCTACTCGCGAGCAATAATAATATTCCATAGAGAATCATCATTTTTTATACTCGTTAAACACTTCTTGTAGATATCGCTCTTCACGAATGCTTGCGCGAGGAAACTTGAGCAGTTTATAACTTCAAACTGAAAACATTTGTACTGGTAAATAGTTTGGGCTGCCCCACTTCAAATTTCTCGCAGTTTCGATCTTTTTGCCAATCTTCTTGCCAGCAGCTCTCTTTTCCCGAGTTTAATTTTAAAGGTACTACTCGCTTCTTTACACTTTGAACGAACAATGCTGAACGATTAGAAATCTTGTTAGGAATTTAATGCTAGAGCATAAAGTTCCTCCGGGACTGCTCTCCTTGATTGAGCTGCCATTGACTCGCAAAGAAAATGTGCATCATAAAGGAAATACGGGGAGTTTCTAAAGTTTATTTAATACCGTACCATATGTAATACCTCGAAACTTTATATAATTGAATTATGTAATAAAGGTAATTTATAATGATATTACTCAATGAAGTGAATCATACTCCGTCTCCGTTGCTGTGCTCGCTGGGAATTATTTATTTATCGTCAGAGTTTAATATCTTCTTAATTTATGCTCCACGACTTGATCTTAAGTGCTTTCCGAGCGTTATACATCATTAGTATGAAAGCTTTTAATGGTTGAATTAAGTATTACGACATGAAAGTTCACTCGAAGAGAACGGCTTTATATTATAGCCCATTCTCCGAAAGTTTTCATATTTTGCTGATAGAAAACTGGAGAATTCACGTATTTTATTCAAATCGGTCATATAAATAGCTTTATCTATATACCTGCATTATGCATAGACAGAATCGCGTAAGAAAAAAAGGATGTGATTTATTTTTATATCTTTTTAGCATCGTCGAAAGCAGTATTAATTACATCTTTTATTACGAACACCATTAAAATGTTAATGAATAAAATATGGTTATTCTTCTCTCTAAATTCATTTTATTTAATTAATGTAATGCAATCTATTTTCGGAATTAACATATCAATATACTCCACAAAAGACACATGTGCTAGTTATATGTGGCAAGTAAAATGTTACTTAGATCTCATCGATACCAAGATATTATAAAAGCTTAATCCGAATTTTATGTTCTCATGAAATGGGCCTCGTCGATTAGGCCGCGAGTGGCTAAACGTGCGTCGTTGAACCGTGGTAAGAATGGCCGAATAAAAATGTCTGGATAGCAATTTGAAACGGCTGGAGGTAGGTAATTCGCGGCATTGGAGGCGGGTATTACGGGAGGTCGAAAGGGGAATCGACTTCGTAGCTGCGCGCTCGTTTCGCGAATATATTTTTATGCGAGTGCACCTAATGCCAGGCTCACGAAAACCGCAAATGCCTCTTATCGGAGTTTAACGCGGAAACGAGCTAATTTTTTAGCTCCAGTAGACCAAAAGTAAGACCAGCGAGACGCGAGATAAATGAGAAATCGACGTATATTAACATTATCGATAAATCTTGATGTCGATTCACGCAACTTGCTGTGCATAGAATTCTATAGAATAGTGTTTAAACGAAAAATGTTTACTGCGCTCCAATTTAAAACTATTTACCTTGCTCGTTCAATTACTGTTAACCGTTTTGTTAAATCCTTCAAGTCACATTTGTGTCCCGCACACTCGTATACGCTTTCCACCTTCGTTAACCGCAAGACTGTAAGTTCCGACTCGAAATTAAATGGGACCGCCGTCGATCCACGCGGGAATACCTAATTACCTATTTCGACGCACCATTTCGCTGATGACGAATGCTCCATTCCGCATTGATATGCAGCCGAGAAGTAAATTGATCGAGACAGGTCATGGCGGGAGGGCGGACCATGACTGAAATTCGACCACGGACCATCTACTCTGTCCCCGGTTTCTCCATGACATCCGCAGTTTCTATTATACGCCCCGACGTTCCCGCATTCGCAACGCGTTCTGCATCGCGGAGGGAGGTATATATCATGACGGTGAACCTGGTGACAGAGGGAATATGGCGCAATTCAGCTGAAACGCATGCATATTACACCGTACCTTTTTATTAATCGTACAGGCAGGTTGGCATGATATTACAATCATTCATGATGATAATGTTATGCGATTCGAAATTAGATGCTGATTTCATTCACTATTAAATATTAAAGCATCAAATTTAAATCAATTCCCGAGTTAAATAACATTTTATTTTTAACTTCTGTACATGTCGAAATTTATTATTTTATCACAAAATATGTAATTAAAAAAACAGTTTTATTTACCATTTCTGTGGTTAAATTGCTTAGTTTCAAAGAAAGTAGTCTTCGTATTAACACATGCACCTAATAAATAATAAATTAAATTTGAGTCAAATTTAACATTTTATAGTTAAATTGTTTAACTTTATTGTTTTAGTTAAATTGGCGACATATTAAGTCGAAACAATGACAACTCATAAGAATGATTAAAAATAACTCAAATTGGGTACAAATCGACTTTACGAATTTAACAGTGAATTAAAGAAATAATTGTGGGAAATTGATAAAGAGAGTAAAGGAATATAGGGAGAGTAACAATTAGCGTTGGACCGTCATTGTTCAGTGCTGAATATTCAACGAAAGAGTTACACTATTGAAAAGTTCCCTCGCTCGTTCATTCATTGTCGTATACCACAAAACTCTCTGCGACATTGAAAGCCGAAACATTTTTTCCCGACTTCTTATTATACCACCCTACCATACCATCAATACGCTCCTGCTAGTGGATCCATTACAGGCTCCTTTCTCGCGTATCCGCCGCCTGCTGTCGCATAATTGCTTCGAATCTCGAAGGAAGGGGCCGCGTTTCTCCATCCGCTACTTTATTCGACACACCGCAGTCAGCCCCGCCTTGTCAATATTATCGCGATTCGTAACGTCGACGTCGACGATGTTACGAGCGCCAGCGTCGTCGTAGGTTGGTGGGTGGAAACGGAGGAATGGCAGAGGAGAAGCGATGAAAAGAAGAGGCGACATTACGTTCTCCTTTCCCCTTCCGGCGTAGGAAGCGGCAATTTGCCTCGCCGCCGCTTCGCGAAAATCACCTCGAGGTGCTCTAGACGCCGCCTTTCTCCACGCCGGAGATATCATCCGCTCGGTGCTTCCGAAGTTTCATCGCGGCCAATAGCGGCGGGGAAGAACATTTAGCCCTATAAAGTACCGAGCGCTCTACCGGTTACCTCGACGCTAGAAATTGTTCTCGGAATGATGCCCGATATCGCGGCCTCCCACTCGAATCTCGTTACCGAGGGGACGTTGCGAGCGAGATTAATCGAACCGTGTCGGTGGTTACAATTACAGTAGCTATTCATTACTCGAAGAGGAAGACACCGCTCTCTGTGAGAGCGACGTTCATCTGTTTCGCCAGTCTGTGTAAAGCGTCCACAATTTTGAATTTATGCATTGTAGAAATTTCGATGCTGTACCAAAAGTTTCATTTTTCAAAGAATTAATTGCTATTTAACGTTTTGAAGATAAATAACTAATTCAATTTTGAGATTGAATGAATTATGAAATCTCATTTTTTTTATTAGTTATTAGACACCACATTTTTTCTTTTATTAATTTATGACATGATTTAATAACTTCCATCTCTTCTTTAGCAAGTTAAATGTCGCAGTGACCGAACTTGTTTTTACATTTGGACCTACACGAAAATTTATTATTCTTAATCTTTAATATTTTTTTAATAATAAAATTTAATTGTAATTTTGAAATATTTTTAACTTTAGGATATTTATAATTTTATTACTTTTTTTTAAGATATTTATAAGGTAGATTATTTAAAATATAAAAATCATCACATGTCCAGTTGACATTTACTGAGACATTCACCCTAATGTTCAAAGACTCAAATCCGGCTGCCTGTCGCGATAAGCGGCAACGCATTTCGACGGTTTATCCCGTAAATCGCGCGGCAGATATAAACGAGACGCACGTAGACAGAGATTACGGGGTAGCTCTTCATATTTTACGCCACGCTTCCTTTTCTCCTGTCGTTCTAAAGTAGCAACATGCGCCTCTCCCTCGCACGCACATATCCACGCGATCGCCGCGTTAACATCTTTCAATGTTTCCATATCTTTTGCACACACGTAAGCGATTTCACAGCGATTTATGATCCGAACAATCGTCGTGCGTACAGGATCGATCGTTTTCACTCGGGAGAAAGATAGTGTCCGAGCCGCGTACCACTGACAATACAGAGAAACGGGCTTATGATACGCAAAACGCGTTAGCAACTCGAAATTCAAATGAATGAAGCTACATTTATCGTCGCATTGCCATACGTCAGTAGGAAATATAATCAGCATTTATTGATGTAAATTTTGTAAGAATTATTAACGTTTATCGAATTTATATCAGTGAACGATGAAATATTAAGCGAGCAAGAGAAGTAATAAAGCTGCATTGATCTATCATAAATATGCAAATCTTACAATAATATAATTAACATTTTTACCTACGCAATTTCGATATCGAAGAATACTTCTCAGCGTCGATACCGAGTTAATTAAAAATAATTTCGATATCGAAAAGAATTTGCGAAACCCAGCTCCGTTACCTACCTGGTCGTTCGAGGGAAAATTGACTTTGCGGTTGCGTTTAATCCGTAAAATAGCTCCGCGTCTGTTTTGAATTTTTCGATTTTGTAATCGTACCATTTTGCGTTTCCATCGTCAGATATCTTTGTATCCACTCGGTTTAAACATTTCGCCGTGCATTACGTATGTATAAGCGAGTAACAGTTAATTTCAAAGTGCAGTCGCGGCAGTATCCTCCTCTCGGCTTTCCGCTCGCTCCACGCGTTTTCGAGGTGCGTGTGAGAAGGACGAGACACAGAGGAATACGACATAGTGATTTCGCGACGGCGAGCACCGCGAGAAAGGCGATAGCTGCTTTTCTCGCGGAAAGGAGAAAAGGGAGTTCTTTTCTCGCGCGTCTTCGCTTCTCCGTGTAATGGATTCAAGTATAAATATGAATTTCCGCAGGAGAACGCATTTAATTATTCTGCGCGAGCGTGCACCACCGTTCCATCTCGCTTCCTTTTTTTTCCCCTCTTCTCCGTCCGCTTTTTCCTTTCTTTATCTTCTCGGTTACCGCGCCCGCGCGTACGGACGGCGAGTTAATGAAAACGTCACGAAGATTTGCATAGACAGCGCGGCGAGAGAACACACCGCGCTATAATCAATTCCGCGCGATCCGTGTGTGATTCAATTACTCACTCAATTACTTACAGCCCAATTATTCAGCGCCGCCAAAGTTTCTCGTAGGAGAGATCGCCTGGAACGATCTTTCCAAGAATCTACTCTAACTTAATCCCCTCTCTCTGTCTCTCTCTCTCTCTCTCTCTCTCTCTGTCTCTCTCTGTCTCTCTTTCTCTCTCTCTCTCAGAACTCTTGAAAAGATATTTATTACTTGCTTATTTAATGAACATACATCACTTGTATTTGGAAAAAGATGACGCAAGACCGCGTAAACCGAGTTCTCCTTATATTTCCTTATTCTATCTCATCCCATCTCGTAACTTCTTTTCTGTTTCTTAATGCCAGAAAAAGTTTTCTTTCACTTTACCCCTGTACCTTCCGCCTTAAATTGTTTCTTATTATTATGCCTTCTTCTGTTTCATAATTAGCTTGTATTATAACTCCTCTGAATATTTTTCTTCATGTTGTGTATATATTCAGGGAAGACTTGGGTTTCAGAATATCAAATGTTACTCCACTTTTATTTCTGTCATTTATTTTTGTACAGAGTATGTTACACGGCAAAATGCGTATGATGTATCCTTAGACAAATTAACTTTCAAGTTTCTTACAGAATACTTCGATTAAATCTTGATTAAAATCAAGATATTCGAGAAAGGCTCTGTATTTTCTATATTATCGCGTGAGTATTGTTAAACAGTATAAGTAATTTATTTCAATTGACATAATGTATGAGGGTCGTTCTTCGTCGTGCTGATGATGTTAGCTTAGGATAAGGCTGTGAGGCGCAAGACATGGCTGTGCGCTTTTCTCGAGTTCTCTATCCTCCTGGAATACACGAAGTTACGTGACACGGCGCGACATCTCTTTGTACTCTCGGCCGCTATTATCCCGGGAAAGTACTTTGCCTTCGACGTCGCGTCGAAAAACTTTCCGAGGGGGTGTTCTCTCGCGCCGGTGTACGTATTCATCCGTCACTTCGACGTAGCGCATATCCCTCGTCAACCTCTCTGTCATCCGAGCTTCTACGATCTGTCCTACTCGTATTCATGACGGCGAACGCGAATTCATTCTCGCGGCTTTCGTGTTTAGAGGGGCAGAGATGGATGGTGATTTTTCGACGGGACATTGAGCTAATTCTTCGATTCCAAAATCAGTGGCGTAATCATTGAGGATGTTAAACAAAATTTTTTATATCATGTTTTAGCAATGTTTGAGAGATGAGAGAGGAAGGCAAGGAAATGTAAAAAATATGAGATAGAAGAAATTAAATATTTTTATTTTTTCTAGAAAATATATTATACTAAATGTGATAGTGTGATGAATAACCCACAAGAGTAAGCTATACACTGAAAAAAAAAGTCTGGTTATGTTCAGTAAGCATTATCAAATCTGGTATAAGTTACTAAATATTTAGAAAAATAAAATTATTTTTGGTTACATTGACCAAATATTTAATTGATACTATTTCACTATACATATGGTAGTTATAATCAGTCTTTTTTTTAAGTGTAGGTTAAAAAATAATCTTTTCCTTTAATTTAAAAAAAATTTTAATTTTTCTTTGCCGAACAAATTTGTTTTGTGAGCTCTGTCTTTCTTTCTTTCTCTCTCTCTCTCGATTTTACGGTTTTCCATATAAATGCATCCCAAGGCGGAGATTCTCCCTTATTTACTCGGTAGACATGGAAGATTCCACGAAGCTGGGTAGGCGACAATACACTATAGAGTGATGGAAGAGGGAGACGGCCGTGTAAATGAAGTGATCGATAGGCAAATTCGAGGACTGACGAAGGCTTGTTCGCGCAGAAGACACACGGGAAGTTCGCGGTTGTAGTTTGGTGTACTTTCTTACCCCGTATACACGTTCGCGTGTAGAAGCACGTTCTCCTGTCTTTCACACTCACAGCTGCCATCGGCGGTACAGTAGATCTTACTTGTCGATGAAAACTTCGCTTTCGCTGGCTGTAAAAAGTCTTCGGGGTCTGCCGTGAGGTGGGAAAGCGAGGAAGTTGACCGTTAAGAAAACGCGAGCGAGTAATACATTTTCTCAACTCTTCGCGATTTTCTACATGGATCCGACGTGAATGATTTATGGATTTTATGGTGACCCCGTGTCTTTTCAATCGTACGAAGAAGTTAATTTAAACTACATTTCCCAAATCTTCGTGGAGCTACGCAAATGATCGTGTAGCGTCTCTCAGATTGTTTCCGCGCATTCTTTTTATCTTCGAAATTTCTTCCACGATAAAATGAATTAATAGCAGAAGCGTGAGAGCCGCGTAATTTTCCGCGTTGGCTTACTTCCCGAAATTACTCGGCAATAAAGCCGCACGCCGGTATGTTGTCTATAAAATGTAGCGTGTGGAGCACAGGGCAGTCGAGCGAAAGGATGGAGGAGATACGAAGAAGGATGAAGAGAAAGAGAGAGAGAGAGAGAGAAAGAGAGAAAGTCGGAAACGTCGCGCGTGGTTTCGCGCTTGGCTCTGCTCCATAATTTTATTGCTTTATCTCCCGTGTTTGCGGCACGGCGGAAAAAAGGAGGCAAAGAGGGTAAGAGCGGGTGTTTTATTATTCCCCGGCAAGGAATTCCCGCGAACATGACCGTCGAAATGCGGTTCGCGTGAAATTAGCGTTAGTCGTGAATCTTGAACTTCCAATTGATATTCATTAGCGATTCCTTTCGAATGACGTAAACGGATGTCCTTGAAGCGAGGAATGAACATTATATTCTCTTTTCCGATCGACGAAATAAGATACTCTTGTATCGAATATCGATCTCATTATGCTCGCCGGTAAAATCTTGATAATAACTGACGTCAAATGTATTAGCGGCATGACGTCAAATATATTACTGATATCTTTTTAACAGCCTAAGCTATAGGGTAAAGTCGCTTATTATGGGATAGGTTCCTAATATGAGGTAGCGAGGTTTCTGCTACATTAATAAACGCATGTGTGGTTGGTACTATCGTAAAGTTATTACTCTTGGAGTGAAATCTATTTAGTAGAAAATTCATTATTAGATCATGCGTGCAGTCGTTGAAAAAAAAGTTTTTTGAAATTGGATGTTGTCAAGATTTATTGAGATGAGTCTTTAAACCTTGTTTATTATAAAATAAACAAATATTTGATAATAAATTCTGCATGCAGTGATGGAGTAAAGTTGTATTAATAGAAAAATACGTGATGATTTGCTTAATTATAAATATTAGATTTGGTGATCGTGAAACCGCAAAGCGTGGAACTCATAATAGAAGGCACTCAAAAATCTCCATTTATTATTGCATATTCTGACTTCGAGAATTTTCCAAAATGCTATAA
>QKQZ01005479.1:0-15499 GCA_003595255.1 Solenopsis fugax | reverse complement strand
TGTCCGTGGACATATGGAACTAAAATGGACGTCCCAAGGACGTCCTGTGCTGTCTGGGTATATTACCACCACTTCTTTTCTTCCACTGATTATACAGTATGTCACATTTTTATAAAACATGTCCTAAATAATAAATACCCGGTAAAAATACAGTTATATATAAAATTATATATAAAATATGTCCAGATATATTGTGACGGGGCGAATTTCGTTCGCCGTCCGTCACAAGGACCGTATGGTCTGACCGCGGCGGCGCGATACAGATGCTGCGTCCTCCCGTCTCGGGAGCAGGCGCGATTCCGTAGGCGCGATTGTTTATGTGTGAGTGATCGTCTTGTGTCGTCCCCGTGCCGTCGAAATAATGATAATTAAGCGTCAGAAGTGATCGGAGCCGAAGCGGCAACTGCGATAGATCTTTGTACACTTCTGACGTCTCGTCCACCCGGGAGGAAGCGAGCCGAGGAGAACTATCATCGAGTGAGTCACAGGGCACCCTGATCCGCGGGGGCTCGAAGGTTGTACCGCCCCTACTGTCATATCCATTTGTATCGCTGAGCGAAAATATCTTGCTGCAGCCCTTAATAATTGCAGGCAATGACGAGAGGCCGACTGAGAAGAATTACGTGAGGAAGGCCGCATTGACCATCGTGCAAGAGGGGACACGAAGTCCACCTGCCGAGAAAGAATCCTCCGAAGATCGGGGACCTGAGACGGAGGCCATCCTCGGGAAAAGGGACACGGCCGCTCCTTATCACCTTCGCCGACGAGGAGTCGACGCTGCCGATCGAGCCTGCCAAATTTGAGCCTCGCGCGCCCGGAAAACGTCATCGATGCCGAGCGAAATCGCTATTCTGCGCATCCTGCGACGCTCGAGACACCGGCCGCGACCAATACGGAAGCAGCGCTATTATGCTAAGTGGGGCGAGTCACCGCGAGCCTCCCGCAGGATCTAGGATCGATCCGCACTTGTGCTGTGAGCGTGTCCCAAGATGGAGCGAATACAATCCAGATCCATAGTCAAAGGGAGAGGACGCAGAGACAGCAGTTCCGTGCCATGCCGCTTCCGGACCGGTGAGACGAGGGTCAAAAATAATTTTGTAAAGTCGCCGATCTCGTGATCGGACGCACGCGGCGTCGAGGCAAGCGCGGTTAAAATCACCATTTCTTTTCTCGGTCTTGTGTGTACGGTTAGAGCTTTGTTCCGCATAGAAATTTCCGCTGCCGCGACGTCGCCTGTTCGACACCGCCGCGTGATTAACGATTAGTAGAGATTTCGGTCCGGCATTCGCGTCTGCTGCGCCACAGTCAAGTCGCTGTTCTGTATCGTCTGTCCATTCCGTGTGCTTGTGAGCGTAATATTGTATTTTCGTGAAATTGTCGCATAATTTCCGCGCGAGTATGTAATTGTGTTTTTCGATAACGTGTGCGTGTGTGATTCCGCGGGAATTGTAATCGCGGTGTGCATCTTTCCTACAGATTACGTGCCGATCGAGCAACAGATTCATAGTCTATCGTTGTCTAATCGTACCGCCCGGTAGAGTATATCCATCGCTATAACATCCCGCGAACTTGTAACGTTTATCGCACGCTGGCGAACTGCGTGCAGAAGTCATTGTAATCTCACGGACTTCTACTTCGAAAATATATTGTTATTTCTCATTGTTAATTCTCGTTTCGTCATTGCGTAGTTCCTTTCGCTCTCCCTTATTCCATCAGCCCGCACCGAACTACCCCCTTCTCTGCTGCCGTCGTGGCTGAGCAGCCGGCTGTCGGTGCCGTCAAAGTCCACGACGATCGCGGTACATTAAAGTATATCTTTTTGCGTCCGATAAAGAGTGGCACGCTCACTCGTGCCTGGCGCCCAATATTGTAGTAATTCGAGTCGCGTGAATTAGCGAAACTATTGTCGTGGACGGACGACGAAGATTGTGCTCCGGTCGCCAGGACCGTCACAATATATATGTATATCCGACGTCATATTGAGGACATTTTGATAAGTTTTGAAGTTTGATCGTCTACTTTAAAGACAAAAGAGTTTCCCAATGCACGCGATTAACCACAAATTTTTTTGAGACTTGTCCCCAAAATGCTGAAATGTCCCCAAAGTATGCCTTCGGCCCTTGAAAATGTCTTCATTGTATGCTCAGGACATATATATTGAAATATATATAACAATATATGTATAATTATGCATGATTTTTATATATAATTATATACAATTATATGTAATCATACATAATTATGTATACTAATATATAAGAATATATAAGAATCTATTAAACATAACTTTGACTAATATAATTGTGCAAGTTTCAATATAAAATATTGGTTATAAACAAAATTATTCAATAAAATGAAAATGGATGCCATATTACGCTCTTCTCCTCTACTATTATTAAACTTGAATTTAATTTTTTTAGTGGGTTTTTGTAGGTGGCATTTTTAAGTGGATTTAAATGGGTCTTTTTTAAGTGGGTCGAACTCAATAAAATCGGATAGGTTTTATTGGATTGGACCCACCTCGACAAATCCTGGTTTATAGTTTTCTTCAAATCTTTATTTTCTTCTACAAAACCTAACTTTTCATTAAAATGCTATCTTTGTATTCTCATTGAAAAATTTTCCTATTCCAACTCATGTGATACTCTCTTTAATTTCTATACAAAACCTAACTTTTCATTAAAAAATCTTACTCTAACCCAAGTGGTATTTACTTAAAAATAAATAATATCTTAAAATTGTATAATTTAATCCAACCTAAATATATTTTTCCAAAAAAATGTATGAAATCTTTAAATAGCGCCAATTATAAAGAGAATACATTGCTCTTTGAAATAACTGCAGTACTAACTTTAACAAATAAAATTCAAGTGATAGTATCTTTATTTTTTTAATAAAATCCAAGTAGTTATATTTTTAATTTTTTTTAAATAAAAATTAAGTGGTACTATCTGTGTATTTCCATTGAAAAATCTATCTATTCTAACCCAGTGGATGTATTTAATGGAAAAAGTTTTAATGGAATATACATATAACATTTAGTCTCAAAGAATTAAAGAGGAAACAGAAATGAGAATATTCTATTAAAATAAAAAAGTTTAAAACTACAAAAACTTGGCGCTGCTAAATATCTAAATATAATCTAAATATAATGTTGTAAAATATAATAGTAACTTAGAAAATTATAATGTTGCTTAAATTTTAAAGAAACTTAATTTTTAACTTACTTCGCGTAATTGCTTTTTTAACGTATATCTTACAAATGTTACATTTATCGCATTCTTTCTTATATAAATTTTTTTCATTGCTTCTTTTATCTAGCAGAGCCAAGTTTGTGTAGTTAAATAATTCTTTATTTTAATAAAATTTTTTTATTTCTGTTTTCTCTTTAATTCTTTGAGGCTAAATATTCCATTAAAACTTTTTTAAATTATTGTAAATACATCCACTGAATTAGAAAGATTTTTCAATAGAAATACACAGATAGTACCACTTAAATTTTATTTTTAAAAAATTAAAGATATAACTACTTGGAAAAATACATTTAGGTTGGATTAAATTACACAATTTTAAGATATTATTTGTTTATAAGTAAATACCACTTGGGTTGGAATAAAATTTTTCAATGAAAAGTTTGTAACGATACGCCCCTCCACCTCGCACGCGCGACCTAAGACCATAGACATAGAGTGCGTTCGCGATAGACGCTCACGCGCTGTAAGCATCATTTCATCCTTCTTGTTTACAAATATTAAACAAGGATAGATAATGCTTACAAGCGCTGTAAGCGCCAAAGCGAACGCAACCTTAGAGTATCTCTAGACTGAGCGATCCCGGGTTTTTTAGGAGTGGGGGTAATGCTTGGGTAGAAAAGGACGGACTGTGTCTGTGACCGTGCGTTCTCTCTCGTTCGCGCATGCGTACAAAGCATACAGTGTAGACGGTGTAGACAGTGTAGAAGCATAGACATATGCTCTCACCACTGAAATATACTACTGGAACGCGCACGGGAGCTAGATGGCGATCCGACAAAGAGAGTCCTAAGAGGGATCCTTGTCCCTTTCTAGTACAATATGTGTTCATCGACAGTGAGGATCTCAAGTATATAGATTTAGAACTAATATATTTTTCAAAAGTTTCATCGACAGTGAGGATCTCAAGTATATAGATTTAGAACTAATATATTTTTCACGGGACTGTACCATTCCCACTCTTGTTCACTACGCGTGCGCAATTAGCTTAAAGAAGGATAAAGATACCTCTTAGGACGCTCTCTCTCAGATCACAGCGTAACACACGATTGTATAGCCGTGCGCGTTTCAATAGTATATGTCAGTGGCTCTCACAGCATTGTATGCTTTGTACGCATGCGCGAATGAGAGAGAACGCACGGTCACAGACACAGTCCGTCCTTTTCTACCCGAGCATTACTTCTACTCCTTGATGGCTCAGTATAGATATCCTATGTCTATGCTTAAGACTCACTCCGTCCATCAGAGCATCGCGTCATAAGCCGGGCCACGTGCGCGCGCCCAGCTAATCTCGCTTTACGCACCGCGACACCACGTGCGTCGTCTGCTCCCGCCCGCGGTCCGACCAACCGGCCGCGCGCGTTGACTGGAGCAACCCGTAGCGCAATCAGGTATAAGTCGGCGGAGCATGAAAGCACAGTATAAGTTCTTTCTTATACTGTGACGAAAGATAAAACATCTCCGGTTCTCCGATCTGAACACAGGTCCAATCCTTCGACGAGCATTTTCGTCAGCGCCGAGTATTCTCGACGCTCACCTCGAATCGAGCATTCTCGATTATTCTTCGAGGACGAGCATTCTCGCCTTAGTTCCGCTTCTTTCGATGAGCATCCTCGTCGATCCCGCTGGCCGAGCATTCTCAACCAATCCGCTTCGCTTCGTTTGACGAGCATCCTCGTCGATCCTGCCAGCCGAGCATTTTCGACCAACCAGCTTCCTCCTCGAGCATTCTTGAAGTGATCGTCTTCGTCCAGAATTCTCGACGCCACCGTAAACTCCTCGGAGCATCCGCGCCCGAACCATTGCAACCTCACTGCCAGCGGAACATCCGCGCCCCGATGGAGACATACTTTATTGCAAAAGACACGCTCGAGCGAACGGTAGAATTGTTGCGCTGAATGCACTCCCACGGTCGCCAATCCGCGCCCGCCGGGTTCGCGCTCTCTCGCGCTGACTCACTACCTCGCACCCATGCCTGTGCCGCACACTCGACGTTCTACGATTCTCGTCCAATATACGGACCAATTGTTCGTATGATCCCACGTATCTGTATCTATACTTGTAAACTAGCCAAGTCGTATTGTTACTAGCCGTATTATCTGGTTATCAAGTCCGTTATCCTTATAATCAAGTCGTTATCAGATTGTAAATCACCATATTATTGTTATACTAGGATGTTCAATAAGTTTTGTCGTTCAATAAGAGATTAGGATCGTCGTTTTATTTTATGATTATGATCGTCGATTAACCGAGAGAGATTTAGTAGAAGCCCTAGGCATCTCATTAGGCAGCGTGAGCCAAATATTTTGGCTGAAGTTTTGGGTTACAGAAAGATGTGTGCAAAATGATGGATGCCGCATTCGTTAACAATGGAACAAAAACATACTCGAAAATCAGTGAATTAAAGTACGAATTGTTGCAACATCCACCCTATTCGCCAGATTTAGCTCCCTCTGACTTCTAGCTCACATCTCAAAAAATTCATGCGTGGAAAACGATTTTCATCGAACGAAGAGGTAGCAGCTGTGGAAGCGTATTTCGACAGTCTTCCGGATTCTCATTTCAGGGATGGAATCCATAAATTAGAAAATCATTGGAACAAGTGTATTGAAGTTCAAGGAGAATATATTGAATAATAAAATGTATTTCAAACCATAAAATCGTGTTTTTCTTATCGAAAAACGACAAAACTTATTGAACAACCTGGTATCATAGTCAGCTTCGTTGTGTTAAATCAGAGTTCCTACTATTTTATTGCGAAAGACCATCGAATCGCTATTATGTTATGTTAATCGGATCAAATCCATATAAGGAGATTCAAATAAATGTTAGAATAATTTACAGCATAACCTTCGCCAACAATTACTCAAAGACCTGGCATCCGACAAGGCAATCCGGACAGTTCCCGCTTTCCCGAACCGACCCCCCTTACAAGTTAGGTGTTGTATAGAAATTAAAGAGAGTACCACATGGAGGTTAAAATAGGAAAATTTTTCAATGAGGATACGAAGATAGTACCACTTGGGTTTTGTAGAAAAAAATAAAGATTTGAGGGGTACACGCACGCACGCACGCACGCATTCATGCACTTGGCGCCTTTTTTTAACTTTTTTGTGAAAAGGTAATTTTGCACTGTATTATAAATATTACAAAAATATATATTATAAATATTATGATAAATATTTTAAAAATGTCTATTATGATAAGATTTTTAAAAATATTTTTACTTTTTTTACAAAATTTCTTGGTATCAAATAATTTCGATCGGAATTCATTCCGAACAATTTTATAATACGTACCCAAGATGGCTATTCAATTAAATTTTAATAAAACTGCTAAAATTGTCTTTTTTTAAAATCCTTAATCTAATTTTGGAGACTCCTTTTCAAAAAATATTTTTGTTAAGACAAGAGTGAAAAATCACATAACGCTACGCCTTTTATTCTATTTTGAAATTTTTTTTACTTACGAGATACAAAACTCCCGTGGCCATCTAGCGACAATGACGCGCACTGTTCGAAAATCTAAATGAACAAAATATTCTTGGGAAATGTTTATAAAATATTACTACAAATATTTATTGTTCATTTCATTTCATATCATAAATATTTACAGAAACATTTTATAAAATATTTTTGTAAATATATATTTTTCATTTATTATAAATATTTTAGAAAATATTTAATAAGTATTTTAACAATATTTTGGATAAAGGTTTTTAAATTTTGTTTTGTTTTGTACATAAAATATGTATAACATATTTCTATAACATTTATGAAAAATATTTTTGGTAAATATTGTGTGCTGTTTGGGGTAGAGAAACAACTTTAAAAACTGAAGATTTTTGATGTTATAAATTTATTGTAGTTGTTTGAATTAATTATTATTACTTGTTTATTTTAAATTTATAAAACATTGATATATTTTTTTTTAATTTCGAAAAATTATTATTACAGAATTTCAGTTTAAAATAGTTTTGAAAATAATTAATTTAAAAAGCAAGCAATAGGGGCCCTCTGAATTGGAGGCCTCTAAATAGTTGCCTAATTCGCCTAGTTGATAAACCGACCCTGCATTAGACATAAAATAAGAATAAAATAACGAAAAAGCGCTGACAGCACGCTCTGCGAACACAGCTATATTGTAAGATATTTAGAACCATAAGGTCGTTAAATGTTGATATGCGAGCAAAATAATTATTAGAACAATGAAACCTCTTGAAGTAGCAGCCTTAGTGTTAGCCGTGAAGAACGCAGAAACCCGATTTCAAATTTTGATCGGCTTCTTTTTAATTTTTCCGTTACACTATCTAATGATCGCGACATGAAGATTCGCACACGAATAATCAACAAAACGCAACATAGTCGACACCGACAACAAAATATATGTACATTAAAGTTATTTTTTAACCAAAGAAATTATATTAAACAATAATTTTCTTCCAAATAAAATATATTTCATAAATGTTCATAAAACTTTGTTTTGAGGCACTTATTTCTGTGTAAGATCTACGAAGGGCCATTAGTTTGTGATTTTTTATAATTAAAAATGCCTTTTATGACATTAGTTGCTAGGATACCACGACTCGCCTTTCTATCTCACAAGCGCATCTTTTTTTCCCTCTTCAATAAATTGTATAATACATTCGTTCTATATGCCTGATGAACTTTTACCTTTAGAATGATTAATAGAACTCTATGATTAACAAACTGGTGTTCATGAGAATTATATCGCGTTAATATTTATCGAATTAATTTAAAAAAACAGTGCTATTGCAGGATCCCATAAAATTTTTTTATGGATTTATTTTGAATAATTAATTTTATTAATAATTTTATTTACTGTAGACAGGAAAATAATCTTATCTTTTACGCACTTAACAGCTTTATATAAAATTATAATGCATAAATTGTTGGCAATAATTTAGTTAAGGGCACACCGCTTCGATGATTTTGACCTTGACATATATTATAGAACTGATCAATTTTTTTTTTATTAATTAATTCAGCAATCTCTATAGTTTTCGAGATATACATAAAATTTATTTTCGAAATTTTATTATTTTTGTTACAACTTGTATATGATGGATAGTGTACTACACATGAATTTATAACTTTCTACGCGTAGCGAGATCCACTCCACTCCTCTCTCCCTGCTTACGGATCAAAATGAAGTCAATAATTATCCTGTGCCACATGGGTTTGTGTTGACTTTTCACGCAAAGCGTGGTCCATCCCTTTCCCTGTTTACGAAGCGCAATGAGTTCTATAATTGTTCTGTTCAATAATGTAAACAAAATCACATAGTCATAGGTATAAAATTAGTGAAATATAAACTAAAATGCATATTTATTCACTATCCATCATATATAAGGTGTCATATAATGAAAATTATGAAATTTCGGAAATGAGTTTTATGTAAGTACATATATCTCGAAAACTATACGAGACCGCCTATTAATTTATAAGAAGAAATTGATCAGTACTTTGTACTTACTCATACTCTATAATACAATATGTCAATGTCAAGGTCATCGACGGTGTCTCCTAAACTAAATAGTTACCAAATTTTCTTCATATATTCACAAGATTGAAGCAACAGGATCGACACTTGCTTGTGCTTTCGAAAGTGGTGTTATTCGTATAATTGCTGTAGCAGTATCAGCGGCTAACGCTACTGATGATATAAAGGGAGATTATGTCAGGCTGATTCAAATTATAAAACCGCACAAAATGGCAATAATCGCAATGTCTCTAAATCCATCATGCCGGTATGAAAAGCACTATCTTAATGTTAAGTATCGTAATGAGCAGTATCTTATTGTTAGTATGTACTTTGTATTAATATTCTGTGGTACAAATTTTTCTTAGAATTTTTCAAAATTTCTATGTAAATTTCAGAATTTTTCAAGAACCCCATGAATATACATAATTGCATATAATATAACATTGATGTAAAATCCTTATATCTTTAAACCAATAAGAAAATATTTTTACTCGGCTGTAGCAAAGCACAAACAACATTTAAGGAAGGTCAAAGACGAGCATCAAATAAGCCTTGTTTTAAAATTATTTATTTATAGTTATAATTAAATTACGAGGACGTTTCGATTTTACATACAAGGGAACCTCGCAAAATGAGAAATTCAGATTTTAATGAAACTTGACATAAATGTAGAGGGGGTAAATATATGAATTTAGAAATTTTCAGTTGTTAAAAAACGGTTTGAAGGGATGAAATCACCTCTCAAAGGTAAAAAGACTTTTGTCTTTTTTCAATATATTTCAAAGAGGTAAAGAGACTTTTGTCTAATTTTTCAATATATAATGTAAACTAAACGAAATATCAAAAAATGTTTTATACCAAAGTTTTATAGCAAAAATATTTCTATTTAACTACGCTATTTATTTCCAAAAAAATTCTTTTCGGAAAAAAAATTTTTTTTTATAATTTTGGAGATTCTTTGTGTCTGTGTCGTCATAGTTACGTTCTTTGAGACAGTACAATAAAATCCAAATAACTTCGTCACAAGGAAGTAAATCATTTAAAGCAACACATATATAACAACATCTGTTGCCTGCTTTAATTTAATTTGTTTTGTCTTGTTGGTTTATAATAGCTGAGAATAATTGTAAAAATGGCCAATCATGGTCGATTTATAGAAGAATAATCGATTATGATTGGCTAATTTTTTATGGTAACAGCTATTCTTAGCTATTATAAACCAACCCTTAGACTCTTCAATTTAGTAAAGCGGAAAATTTTAGCAATAATTTTATGAAATGTTATTTTACAACGATACCTTGCGTAGGGACCTTTGCTGATTTTTACTAACATAAGTTTACATTTTTTGTATACGGATAGACTCATTAATTTAGTAAGGCGAAAGATTTCAACATTATTGTATTTTAAGTATACAAGTGTATTTTGTATTATTATGTTTTATATAAGTAAAACAGAATATAATTTTAATTTTTGCACACTTTTTCTAGCACGGTACATGCACTGCGCATGCTCAGTTCGTTACAATACGTCGCGCTGACAGGTTTTCTAACGTGTACAATCGTCAACTTTAACAATTGATATCTTGGTTCGCGTGGTAGTCCGACACTTTTTTTCTGCCAGATTTTTTCATTTCATGCAAAAACGCGTCGAATGAGCCTAATTTCATCATAATCTGAGGTAAGGTGGATTATTCTAAATAAATTTCTCAACTTGTATCGGATTGGAATCGTGCCCGATTAGGATCGTCGCGTGTCCGTTTTAACTTGTGTCCGATTGGGACCGTCACGTGTCCGTTTCAACTTATGTCCGATTGGGACCGTCGCGTGTCCGTTTCAACTTATGTTCGATTTGGACCGTGTCCATTTGGGACCGTCATGTGTCCATTTCAACTTGTGTCCGATTGGTACTGTCGTGTGTCCGTTTCAACTTGTGTCCGTTTCAATTTGTGTCCGATTGGTACTGTCGTGTGTCTGACTGGAATCATGTCTGATTGGGTCCATCGCGTCTCTGATTAACACATCCTGCCGTATCCGACTGGTTTCGTGCGCATCTAGGATCCTCCCTTGAGATGCTATGTACATGTTGGGCAAACAAAGGGACATCTTAAAACTGGAATCAATGAATACATAAATAATATCAAGTTGGACACGTCGAGACATTCCATGATTACAAATCATATTTTAGAATTCAATCATTTTTTCAATTGGATAGGTACCACAACATTCTTGACTTTGAAATAAATTTTAATAAATCCATGAAGTTTCACTCTTGAAAATTTCAAATAAATTAGTCTGTAGATTTGTGAGGCTTGTATCATTCCACGAACGTCACCGGTGTTTCACTCGGTGGCCGAGGGATATGTATTCCTCTGAGTTTGCGTACTTATGGAGGTTCACTGCTTTAACGAGTTGATGCACTCTTAAGGTGGGTGACGAAAGAAGCCTCTCTTGTACTGTTAACGATTGCTTTATTGCGTGATACTATGGCACAAGAAGTGTAACGAAGTCTTCGTTCCCGAGATACGCACCGCGACAATATACAACGAGGAATGGAAAAAGGCGCGCTCGCGGACCGCGACAAGAGCGATGAAAAAAAACGAAAATCGCGGAAGGAGCCACAGAGCCCAAAAGATGGCGACGGCTACACGTGAGGTGTGCTTAAGTTAACTGGCTGAAATTACACCGTGGTCCCACTATTTACGGTAGTGGAATGAAATTACACACGAGGATTAAAGTGGATTAAGATTAACGTCTTTATTCTGGTTGAGCCACCATAATACTTGTACTGTTACAATACTTCGACTCACTGAGATTGGTACAAGTGCTCGATGGGCAAGTCCTTATGCGCCGATGGTCGCGCTACTACTATTATCCGTCACTGTCGGATTTGTCCAGCACTTTACTATTGGTGGACATGATCTCCACAGAGGCAAAACGCAAGCTTGGCGATGCGGCACGAATAGTGGATGACGCGGAATTCATTAAATTAAACAGAATATAGAGAATATGCAATAATACCATACATCACTGGGCTGATAAGAGTATGGCGCGGTAATAAGTGCGCAAGTTATTTTTGTTCAATATGTAGACTTTATTTTAGACATTTCGGCACCATTTTGGACTATCCTTAGCAAGTGAAAAACAAAAATTTGATATCAATTAAAACTCCATAGTGAAGGAATTCAATGTGACTCTATGGTATCCATTCGTTATTGTGACATCCTGATTTAACATTCCAGTGTCAACTAACAAAACTAAAAATTTAAGAAAAGGAATATATATAATTCTATGAAGAATGATGTAATATAACTGTAACACACAGAGACAACTCACCAAGTTCGTCACAGACTATTTAATTTTACACAAATTATGAGACCGAGCAAAAATTTCTTAAAGATAACACATTTTTTAAAAACGTTAATATTAATTAATTGACTTAATTACAGCCGCAACACTATTATAAGAAACGTTCGGTACTATGGTTCATTAACGACTAAGTGAAAAGATAAAAAGTAAAAGAAAATAAGTACATAGTCACTACGGTCGAAACGGTCATTGAATAAATAACAATCAATAGACAGTTTATCTTTTCACTTAGTCGTTAATGAATCACAGTAATGAATGTTTCTTATAATAGTGTTGCGGATGTAATTAAGTCAGTTACGAACGTTTTTAAAAAATGTGTTATCTTTAAGAAATTTTCGTTTGGTCTCATAACTTGTGTAAAATTAAATACTCTGTGGCGAACTTGGTAGTTGTCTCTGTGTGTCACTGTTATATTATATCATTTCTCGTAGAATTATATATAATATTTTTCTTAAATTTTTAGTTTTGTTAGTCGACACTGGAATGTTAACCCAGGATGTCACAACAACGAGTAAACACCATAGAGTCACATTGAACAATTCCTTCGCTATGGAGTTTTAATCGATATCAAATTTTTGTTTTTTATTTGTCGAGGATGGCCCAAAATAGTGCCGAAACGTCTAAAATAAAGTCAATATAAAAATCTGGACTCGTGAAATTGTCAGAAACACAAAAGAAAAACGTCAAATGCGAGTCAAGCGCGATTAACGGTGCGCAGTAAGTAACAACAAAAGGTGGTAAAAGTACATATTAGGAGAGCAGCCTCTGACGACCTTGACCTTGATATATGTTATCAAGGAATAGGTCTTGAGTGATTTACAAAAGGTTTTAAGTAATGCTCACTCCTTATTAAAAAAATATTTACAAATAAAGTTTGAAAAATTATGAAAGAACAACGCATATATTCCTATTCATAGACTTTCCACGCTTGTAGTAAATGGTCACACAAAGCAAGGTCCACCCCACCACCCCCATGCCACGCGAGAGAAACGAGGTCTATAAATGTTCTGTTCCACATGGGTTTGCGACTTTCCACAGTGGAGTGGATCTCGCTTTGCATAGAAAATCGTAAACCCATGTGGAACAGTTCATCTGTAGAACTCGTTTTGCTCGCGAGGGCAGGGGGGTGGAGTGGGGTAGATCTTGCTTCGCGTGGAAAGATGTCTGATATACATTAAACCGTACACGTCAATCACTAACGAAATCAAAACAAAGCATATCATCCTATTTACAAACTTTCCACGCTTGTAGTAAATGGTCACACAAAGCGAGATCCACCCCACACTCCCCCCCCTGCCACGCGAAGCGAGGTCCACCCCTCCTGCCCTCGCGAGCAAAACAAGGTCTACAGATGTACTGTTTCACATGGGTTTGCGACTTTCCACAGTGGAGTGGATCTCACTTTGCGTGGAAAATCGCAAATCCATGTGGAACAGTACATCTGTAGAATTCGTTTTCCTCGCCAGGGCAGGGGGGGTGGAGTGGATATCGCTTCGCGTGGAAAGTCGCAAACCCATGTGGAACAGAACAATTATAGACCTCGTTTCGCTCGCGAGGCAGAGGGGGAGGGGATGTGGGGTGGACCATGCTTCGCGTGGAAAGTCGCAAAACTTCATTTGTAAATATTTTTTTAATAAGTAGTGAGCATTACTTAAAAGCTTTTGTAAGTCACTCAGGACCCTTTCCTTGATAACATATATCAAGGTCAAGGTCGTCAGAGGCTGCTCCCCTAATATGTACTTTTACCCAAAAGGTTATATGTTACATAAACTTTAATAATAAACGAACGTTTCGACTCATCCTTCGAGCCATCTTCAGCATGGATACAAAGTAAATAAGGGACGAAACCGCTGATGTTGAGGCGAAGCGCTTCCTCGTCAGGAAATTGTTATAAATATAATCGAGTTGTTAGGCCCGATAATAATAAACATGGTTCAAGTGTGAGGAAAAATATAACCAACCATGATTTAGACGAAAAAGAAATAGAGAGCTGTATAACTCACCTCAATATCAGCAATAGTCAATATTATACAAAAGATTCTAGCGCATAGGAGTGTAACGCGTGCTCATAAGAAAAGAAAATAAGTTAACAATAAGAATAAATTAATATATAAATTAAATTGAAACTCAGAACGAGCGTTGAGTACGTCTTGCACGCACGAAAGTCACAGTTACACTGACAAATAAACCTACGGAGGTGTCACTCACCGATTTTAATGAAACTTTGCATATTTGTAGAACTTTGAAAAATATTTGACACGTATTTTTTTATCGGCAATGGCCCACTCTAAAGGGTGAAAACTACCCCTTAAAGATAAGGGATAGATTTACATATTAGGTGAAATAAGTTGAAAATTTTAAAAAATAAAATGTTTTAGGAGGTTTTTGGGGTCGCTGAAATTAAATCTTATGTCAAAAGTATGAAATTCAAAATGGCTGACCTAATATGGCGTCCAAATACATTAAAATTTTTATTATTTTTCAATCAAAATGGATAAATTTTAAGAATTCTTGTTATCATAGAATTAAAATTTCCGATTTTTGGATCGATAATTTTAAATATGGTGTTAAAGATATAAAATTCAAAATGGCGGTCTCAATATGGCAGTTATATATTAAAATTTATAATTTTTGCAAAAAATATGTTGATACAAGGTTCTCACTTTTCGGGGTTCTTTTTCGTCTAAATCATGGTCGGATATATTTTTCCTCCCAGTTGAACCACGTTTATTATTATCGGGCCTAACAATTCGATTATATTTATAACAATTTCCTGACGAGGTAGCGCTTCGCCTCAACATCAACGGCTTCGTCCCTTATTTACTTTGTATTCATGCTGAAGATGGCTCAGAGGATGAGCCGAAACGTTCATTATTATTAAAGTTTATGTAACATATAACCTTTTGTTGTTATTTACTGCGCACCGTTAACCGCGCTTGACTCGTATGTGCCGTTTTTCTTTTATGTTTTTAAAATAAAGTCTGCATATTAAACAAAAATAACTTGCGCACTTATTACCGTGCCATACTCTCATCAGCCCGGTGACTAATTTATTTAAAATTTTAATAAAGAACTTATCTCAAAAATGTTGCATATAAAAGAACAAAGTGTGAGGGTAGTCGTGTCGTCGACACACTCGTCCGCTAGCCCCACCTTTTCCGCAAGGGTCCGCCAGGAGAAGGAGAAGCCTGGTCGTATCAAGAGAGTCGAGATCTTTATGTACTTATGTATCCAGTAATATATACTAAATACATGGTAGTGGCTATATGATTGTATGTGTGTTTGTGTGGGCCCTGAGAAGGACCGTTCTGAATGCGCCTGGACGTCGCAGCGACCTAGACAGAACGGCAACCCCGGATCCATCGGGGGATACAGGCA
>QKQZ01005464.1:0-28467 GCA_003595255.1 Solenopsis fugax | reverse complement strand
CGGCGACGGCGGCGGCGGCGGCACGGCGGCACCCTTTCACCATTCTCCACGACGACGGTACCCTGTCTAAATATCACCAGGCGTATTTCTCACGTGGAATGCAAGAAATATATATCGAAGACTTATTTCAATCCCCCGACTTGCACGCGACGTTGACGTTGGTACGCGGAACGCGCGCGGAATTCTTTCCGATGATGAGCATTCTGTGTATAGGCGGTGGCGGTGAATGCCGGCACCGACGAAATTTATCTGACATTTCGCATCCGCGAAAGAGAAAGATTCTACTGTTATCACGGATACAAACTATACCAATGTATAAGGATTTATGTCTTAATCTTGAAATACAAAACGCAAGACGGAGACCTAAAAAGTCTGGCTGATCTTTTAAATCGCTCCCCATTTTAATGAGTCTGTTCTAAATTCGGATAAGTACAAGAAAATAAAAATCGTATTCCTAAATATTAAAAAAGTATATTAGAATTTTTTTTCAGATTTTTCAGAGCCCAGAAATACTTTGAAAAATACAACCGTTTACCAGTTGGTCTGACTAAGCAGTGAAAAACAAAAAGGTTGGTCTGCGGAGGGTTAAAAATATGATGGTACGAGGAAAATTATGAAAACCGAGACTCAAGTTTAACAAAAGCCATAAACTGTGACGATAATTTTTAGAAATGTTAAAAGATTGATTATTTACGATATTACGTGACTAAACGATAATTGAACAAAATTGTTTTAGGTAAGAGCAATAAATTCGAGACTAGGGCAGTAAATGAGCAATAAATGAGCAAGTAATTATGCCATATTCCCAATTTCTTTTTTAAGAAATGGTGGGAGTGCTAGCTTCAAAAATGTGAGAAAATTGCTAGTTTAGAACGCGTGCTTAAATTTCCAAGTCCTGATTAAATATGCTTTAACGGGTGCTATAGTTATTCTATATTGCATAGTGATAATTGATTGCGAGGCAATCACACGTTCCTGTAGCATCATCCCTTTATAATTAGCCCAATGTAACCGATGCCATCGCGGTTCGTCCTCTTAGTAGGCCAATGGTTGGGATTGCAATTAGAGACGTAGCCATATCGATAATCGATGCATGCCGTGGGCATGGAATAATAATTAGATTACTGGTACTTAAATCCGATTCGCGATATCCATAACCACGCAGCTCTGTTCCGATGCCAATTGGAGCATGTTGACGTTCCACTTATGTCATGCAATATATCCATTGTATTATACACATATATTCGTTGAAACCACATTCATGTGTGTCGCTATAACTCTTCATATTTTTAATTCGAGTTTTTTAAACGTTGACGGAGAAAATTTCGTTTTGATAAAAGAAGAAAAGGATTAAGGAAACAAAAAATGTAACTAGCGCGATTGAAACACAAAGATAATTCAGAATTTTTCGAGATTTTTTCCCAGACAAGATCCTTATCGTCAGAGGGTGCGCGACCACGAATGACCTTTTTTCTAGTCGCGATTTATTTTATTTACGTTTTCGCGTTTCCCTATTTTTCGTACCACGTGGCCGCTGACCGCAAAGTGCGTGCGATGAAAAAAATTGCAACAGCACATCCAGGGAAAAATATCGCTAGTCCGGCTTTTCGTTAATTTTCCGCCGTTTCGCCGTTTCGCCGTTTCGCTCTTCTCTCCGCCGGACCGCAACGTTATTCTTGTATTTTTTTTAGCCCTTCTCGCGGAATTACGAGTATAGTGCTTTATTACGTATTATGGTGGTGCATTAAAAAAATTTGCGTTTTCTACGATAGCGTGATGCAAAATAGAAAAAAGGAGCGAGAGAAAAGACGAGATTAAATTTGCATGGCGCTGGTTGACGTCGGGCATTTTTTAATGTACTTTGGCAGTTGGTATACTTTTGAATACTAATGCGCCTCGCGCTTAACGAACGCATTTTGTTTGGTTTATCAGATGAACGTGCCGGCACGTCAAAGCCCGCCTGCTGCATAAGCTTGAAATTCCCGTTGCAACACATCGCCGAAATGAGACAACGCCGCTAACGTATGCGTAAATATTCGCACATATTAATTTGGGCTTTTCCGCACGTATTCTGTTTAAAATAATGAAGTAATGGCGAAACACATATAATAAAATCAGTTAAACATTGTTCATATTTTAATTCAATATGTACGTCCATCGTGAAGAGGCATTATTTGACGAGGAATGTTAAAATTATTCTGAAAAAATGTAACTTTATCTTTGTAAAAAAAAACGTAGCACGCCGATCAAATGCAAACCATGTAATTTCGCACATGCGCGAAATATTAACGAGATGAAAGCAGAAGCGATTTATTCGGCCAAATAAAAGCGAAATATTCAGCGTATAAATTCATACATTAAGAAGTCAGACGCTTTAGGCATACAGATAATATATTCCCAAGTAGAACAACAAGTCAAAATGATATAAAAATGATTCGCGATTGATCGAAAAGTGACTTTTACACTGAAAGAAAGACTGGTTATAACTACCAAATGTATAGTGAAATAGTATCAATTAAATATTTGGTCAATTTAACCAAAAATAATTTTACTTTTCTAAATATTTAGTAACTTATACCAGATTTGATAATACTTACTAAACATTTAGTAAAATAAAATTATTTTTGGTTATATTGACAAAATATTTAATTTATTTAATTTCACTATGCATTTGAAAGTTATAACCAGACTTTTTTTCAGTGTAATAATCATTCTAGAACCATTTTAATGTCATTTTGATGTCACGACGTTTTGTTCCGCTTGGGACATATTATATTTCATCCCCTTTATCTATTGCTTTCATCAATCAAGGATAGAACACAGCGCAGTTATTCTCGATATCCACATATATGTATATACATCTATTATTCTCATATTCGTCATTTGTCCCCGTAATTTCATCCATCTCGGGCTGCTGCAGAAAGAATATTGCGTAAACGTTTGCACGATAATAATTTTTAATTTTCTGCACTTTCTGATTTTACAAAAGAACCTTTACGAGGCTGTCTTCTTGCCCCCTCATCATCTTTATGCTCCGTTTTCACCTTCCCCTTTAAGCCGCGAACGGAAGTAGGAAAGTTTGCAGGAAAAGCAGGAAGGATGGAAGTTATTTACAGAAATGGCGTATCTCGTACGGGCAGGTCTCCACGGTTGATGTTAACGAGCTCCAGTTTATCGTCGGCTTCGTCGTCGCCGACCTCGTCCTCGTTCTCGTTCCCGTTCTCGTTCTCTCCATCTCGTCTCTTCATCGTCGTCCCCATACCGCACGCAGCACACAGACTGGAAAGTTCCGTCGGTGTGGAAATTACGTGTCGCGGGGGCTAAACTTCCGTCTTCGGCGGAGTACGAGAGGAGGAGTTGTTAACGCCTCGGCGCCGCGTGTAGCCGACCGACGTCGGCCGTCGCGACGCTCCGGGCGTGCGAAATGGCTCGTGATGTTCTCGCACGTGCGTATTTACTGCGCGAATCCACAAAACAAACGGGTGAAAATCTTCGCTTTAATCGCTACCAACGTTTCGACTGACTACGTCCAATTTTTTTCTAATAATCAAACGAATTTCAGGATAGAACGACCACGATCGAGTTAGACTCAAACGAGGGGAGAGCGAATTGTTACTTCCCTAATTTAATATTTTTCTAACCCGATCGCTGTTACATCTGCTCTACCAAACTTTAAAGCGTAACACAATTATATAATGAAACATATAGTTTCGGTCGAAGTTTCGAATTATCATAATAGCAAAGTTGTATGCGACCTGAGATACATTCTTGTCTGTCTTAATGTATTCGCATTAAAATTATCGCAAGATATTCTTGATGTATTATCGCAAGACAAAGAGGTCGTTAGATAAAGCTGCGATGAAATTCACAATGACTAACGAGAGAAGTTGTAAGAGAAAACAAGGAACGATTTAAAAGATTTTAAGAATTTAAAAAATTAAGATAAAAGAATATTCGCAAGATATACATTATTACATGGAGAGAACGTTTTGTTCAATCTAAAAATTTAACAGGTACAGATTTGAAAATAATTATGTTAAACCATCAACAAAATTATTATATCGGACGCGAAAGCTGGTTGCTAAAATGTTAAAACTTTCTGCGACATTATTATCATGCTTGAATGTTCTACATAATTATTTTGGTGGTATAATTTAATTATTTACAGATCTGTATCTAGCTAAAATTTTAAATACTTGAGCAAAATCATTTTATCCGTGTACCCTTAATTAAGACGATAAAGATAAAGGTACTGTTAATTTTAATATCAATATCATTTCCTTCTTCCTTATTCAATTAATTTTTGAGTAGCATTATCTTCGAATATTCTTTTGTGTAACAATGTTCAACATTTAGATTATCTACTTTGTGCTATTAATATGTAATGGTTCGAACCACGAATAATCATTCCCGCAGGTCCCAAAACCGCAACGAATTTCGCGTAGTAGAAGCAAAGCAGTCGAGGAGAAAGGTACGGTGAGATGACATTATCCTCGAGTCCGCTCATCGAGCGACGTGATGATGCTCCTGATATTCCTGCGTCCTTTTGTAATTACTGAACCTGTGGGTGCGAGGCTTGATTTCGTGCAAGAGACTTGATGAACTCGGATCGTCGCGATCGACGCGAAATTTCCTGCGCTAATTATATTCAAATACGCGAGAACACTGATATCGATGCTCGAAATATCCTTTGAAACAGAAATGAGAGAAGCATATACATATAATATAAAAAGAACTGATTACGCATTTTCTATTTCCAATGATTGCTGATGAAGCAAACTCTCCCGGAATTATTTTTATGTCGATTACATTATATCCTCTTCCAACGTATTTCAATCATTTTTAAATGTTTGTGCGCAATATATTTTTGATACGAATATAAATTATAATTTTTCCTATCTTGTTTTATATATAATTTATAAAGAGTTAGCAATTGATAATTTAAAATATCACTAATTGTTTTTGGTGCAACTTTATGATTACAATGTTAATAATTTAATTTAATTTATTTTTATATGTTCTTTAGAAAGTTATATGCATTCTGTTGCATATAACGTATTAAATGTGAAATATTCATTAATCAGAGGAGTGCTCTTATTTCATCTTGAATTCTTAGAAACTGTTGGGCTCACGTACGACTGTTAAAAGGGTCATTCGAACTATCCATCACTAATGCAATTTCGTACTGCGCTGTGAGTTTTAGATAGGATGAAGTCGTGCGAGAGAATCGCGGTGAGGTTCGCATAGCTTCGTTGGGATATCGTGTGAAATGTTCACTGTAAAGCCACGCGCGGTGCAACACGTAGCGCACAGCTAAATCACCTGCGGTGCGACCGGATAGAACGAAAATTCTATTGCATACGGTAAATCGTTTACAGCGATCAGCAAGCGTTTATTTTGGCTTGCTAAAATTATTTGTGCACCGCGTTGTCTCGGGAAATTGCGACAAAGCATGTAGGACACGTTAATAAATGAGAATGTTAAGTAAGAAAAGTTAAATAAATATATTTAAGATAACTCGGGTATAAATTCAAATTTCTGCAAATCAAGTTCCTTGAGGCGCAATTTAAACTTTACGAAATTACATTCGTCTCTTGTATACGCGGCGATAAAATCGATTATTTACATGTTATTTGCATGAAGCTTCGACTTGTATTATCTCTATCACGAGAGAGAATTCGGAGCATCACTGGCAAATACAGCGAGCGTATGTATAGTTACACATAGACGTGGTATTATGCATAATGATCTCACGCGAATTTGCCATTGTGCACGAGAGGTTCGTAACGAGACTGCTCGTTGATTAGATTTGTGATTAGTTAAGATGTTATATATCCCATGAGACACTGAATAACACAGGTAACCGAGAACATTTCTTGGTTAATACACTTGCTATTCTACTATTATTAGATAAGGATTACATAGCAATACATATGAAGCAGAGAAATAATGATGAACTGTTTCAATTTGACAAAAATTCGAATTTATTTGGCTATGCCTCAAAAATAAATCTTCAAACTAATATAATTCAATTACATTTAAATATAAGATACATGTTTGTGAACATGTTATATATTTTTTTATATTAATAATATTAAAGATGAAGAAAACCCTTCAATTATTTCAATGTACTCATTGAAATAATTGAAGGGGTTTTCTTCATCTTTAATATTATTAATGTAAAAAAATATATAATAAAAAATTAAATATTATGAATAAGTATGTAAAATATTATGGGATAAAAATAGATAGTAAATAAAATTTTTTTGAACCAAAGAGAGAGTAAAAAATCAAGAACCAAACAAGTCTAGAAATTTATAATATTTCTATTCTGAATTTTTGTCTTCAAAATATTAATCAAAGCTTACAACTTTGTTCTTATACGAGTATTCTCTATCATGTTATCTATTATATATCCGGAGAAAAATTATCTTTATTATATTTATACAATAAATGACTTTAAGATAATAAGTTTTTCTGTTTTCTGAAAATCTAATTCTTTGGACTTGTTTGGTTATTGTAAAAAACTTTGAATTATTTTAACTTATTCAACTATTTTATAGCAAATGTATTAATGAATATCTAAGAATATTACAATCTTGTATTATTTTCTGTTTCCACGACTGTCTCCTAATCATCGTAAAACAGAGAGGTTGCCATAATGTGACCTGGATATCGCCAATTGACCGCAGGGCATCGTCTGAGTTTAAGTGCAGAGCTTTGTATTTGCGCATAGTGGTTAATGGCTTTGCTGCGCAGTCAAATTTTGCTAAAAAGTAGCGATATAAGCTCCGCAGCAACCCAAATACATGTTCAAATCTCAGAGAATCGTATTCTCTGAGAGAGAATATTGCAGCTTTAATGATATAACAGAGTTGTCAACGTATATTTAAAGCAGTGTGAAAACTAGAACATTTGGATATTGGATATTACGTATATACATTCAGCTTACGTTATCTATAATTATTTTAACGGATATATGTGTAAACTATTAATTAGCAGATTAGAAATTTGTTCATTTGCCAAATATATTATAGTTATATAAAATAATTATAATCATATTAAATTATTATTCCGCAAAAGAGGACTCGATGGACCTTTGGTTGTCCAGTAATTTTACGACTTATTTTTACTTCGAACTTACGTGAATACGAATTTCTTTAATATTTTATCGTATTTGCGTATGTTATTCCGAGCGACGCTCAAAATATGAGACGCTCGTAGTCAATTCGTTTTTTTAATTACACGAGCATTTATGAAGATGGCCGGTCGTTTCATCGGCGAACGAGAAATGGCTCTTCTCTAGAACTTGTTGAGGACCTCGGGTGCCCTGATACCAATCCCTGTTCAAGATGCGGATCACGTTTATCGGATTATGCGGACGGAATGGCACACAGGCGAGTGTGCCGAGAAAGAGAGGGAGCGCTTGGTGGATTGCCGCCGGTGAAAAAAGGTGGGACGAGAGACACCTGAATATCCCTAGCTCTGATATTTCTACGGTTACGTTTTACAACCGGGGATTTAATTACATACGGTGCACGAGCGCTTCGTTAGCACGCGACCGACCGCTGCTCGACTTGCAAAAATCTGACATAAAGTCAGCGTCGTTGACGTGATTGCGTAAACGACGTTGCTGACGCGCGATGGCGCCCGATAAAAATAGTGGTGAACATTTATTACGAGGTTTTCTCACGTTTTATAAGTATTAATCGTCTTAATGCAAAGCGGTATCTCGCAATGTTTTATATCTTTTCGTTCGGCTCAGGTACCTTAAGTGAAAAAGTAGTCGAATTTAAGATACGCACGTTTGAAGAGATAAAGTACCGTTTTTCATGTTGTATTGTAAGAGTCAAATGAGCTGATTAATGTATAACAAAATGTATCTTTTAAGTAACGCGAACGAGTTATTTTTGAGAATCAGTAACGAGTAACGAGCTACTTTTAAAAAGTAATTTTCCATATCCATATCTTTGCATATCTTCCTCTTTATTTCCTTTCATCCAAACGTACGATGCTTACGAGGCACGGTGATGCAGTTGCCATTACTCTTAAATGTAAACATAGCGGTATTAATTAGAATACTCGTGTTTACTTTAGTTCGGACGCACTACTTTACTTGCATTATTCATAACTTGGCTTCGATGATAAAACTATGCGGCGAAATAGTGCAATGAATATGCAGATATTGAGACAAATGATACGTGGATGAAAGAATAAATAAAGAATAAATGTACCAATCGAATATAACACTTGCACTTTTTTATGTTATGCTAATCCCTTTTGTTTTACATCTAATTAATTTTAACTTGGTTGCACTTGCACTCAAAATTAATAATTACAACAGCTTAATTAAAACTTTTACGAGTTCTTCCAGAAGAAGATAATTATTTCACAAGCATTATTCTCTTAGTATTCTTTGCAAATATACATCCCTTTTATGATAGCGTAATATTATGTCTTCCCCGGCGAAAGAACTGGCCGATGCAGCGATGTGCGCATTAATTTTCACCTTTATTCTCTTCTTGTCTCTCAAGTGACGAGATAGTCGTATTGAATATTTTCTAATAGAAATATAGGCTACACATATATATATATATATATATACGTATATATAAAACCTCACATATGGCTATACGAGGAACGATAACACGGATAATTCATTTCTAATCCCCGTTTGTCCTGCGCGACGGACAGGATGCACGCGCGCTTGTTTACTTTTTACTTTCATCGAGTTTGCTAAATGATGTGCCGAGATTATTGCTTCTCGCACGTTCGCGAGTAATTAATTAATAGCGATAATCCCGCTCGCAGGAAAAAGAAGTGATTTTGTACGACGTTAAAACGTAAAACATTCGTAACGCGAATCGAAGAAAATCATCTTTTGCGACATAACATAATTTACGAAGCATCTATAAATTACATATGCTGTTCCATTACGTATACAGCATTTAACTTGTTATTCTTCACAGAGTCCATCAGTTAGCGCCTAATGCTTTTGAACTTCATGAATGGTTCGCCAAATTGAGGCACGTCAACGGAATTATGCAACGGTTAATTTCCGAGAGCTCCCCTTCGTTCGAGATTTCTCTTCCGAAAATGATCAAGTTTCACACAGCCGATGAAGTACATTGGATAAGATAAATGGCGGACGTCGTGCAGGGCAGTAGTGTCTGAAGGTCGGTTGCGCCAGAGCAATTTATCAAACCTTTCATATATTTATTATCGGGCTGGCTACGGCATCGGTCGGACGGCCGCGCAGACTGACGCTGATAATCGGTTTAAGCTAACGCCACGAAGATGAATTCGCTATCGCAGTGGACGCAGCTTTCTAATTACTTGCTGGGAATTATTCTTGCCGTGATCGAATCGATACAGTATTAATATTTTATCGAATTTTTCATTAATAACTCAATCATCCCATCCAATATCGCCAACTGCGTCCTTTATTTTTGATAAATTTTTAATTGCTCCAAAGTTGCAGGGACAGTTTGTTCTTTAAGTCGTATATTTAATTTCGTCAATTACAGCAAAATAAAGAGACATGCAATAATTTTAAGTACAATATCACAACAGACTAACGCGCGATTAATGTTCGACAAGCAAATTGCCTGTCGGGATTGACGAAGTAATTTAGAAGAAACTAGGGATTCATAAATCAAGTTTGGGGTTAACAACGTAGCGTAGAGTACATAAAAGTTTGATATTTTTACACAGAAGATATATTAGGGAAGAGTTACTGAATGCGTACCGATCGCCTAAATCATATCTCAACAATATTTTATATTTTTGCTTAATACGCAAGATTTAGTGATAAAAATATGAAATAAATGAGAAACAATCAATATAAATATTAGATTAAAAAATTGAAAAAATTATTAATTTTGTTTTGTGCATGCTTTAAAAAAATCAGGTTCACGTGATGTTAATTTTTGATCATTTATAGCAGATGATAATGAAATTATGCAATTTTATGAAGAATTTTTATATTTTCTTAAAAGAAGATTTATTGCAGAATATTTTATTTTCATTGTATACATATTTGCAATTATTATAAGGATTAAATCGATATTTTTATAAAATCTATCAAGATTTCAAAATCGTATCACCATAAATTTTATTACAATAAATGATATAATATTAATAGTAAAACTAATAATTAATACAAATAAAAATATGTCAAATGCAAAACTAAATTTAAGCCAGGTTTATTTTGACGTCCTTATCTTTTCATTATTGTTATTGATTAATAATTAAATATTTGATCCTTTTTCGATAAATTATTAATAAAATAGTATTAATTAATAGTATTAATGATTCCTTATATATTTACTTATTTTAAATCATAAATTCGAACTTTCAAAGGTACGATTTAAGAGATATACAGGTACAATTTAAACGATTAGTTGCCTAAATCATACCTTTTGCAGCATGTTGTAAAAAAGTTTATAATAAATTTGTTATTAGTGAAAGGTTAATCATTGTAGTAATAGATATCTAAAACATCAAGCTATGATTTCCAATGTTTATTTCTGCACAAATCATTACGAAATGGGAAATATAAATAAAAAAATAACATAAGTAGTACGCATTCAGCAATTGTCTCCTATATCATACAACATTCGTGCGTAGAGTTATATAGCAATATTAAGATAAAAATAGATTTTAATAGAGTTTCTGAATCTAAATTAATAGTCTCTTATTCGCGGAATGTGCAATCAATCAAAAACCTATAAGAATTTCGCAGAGAGAGAGAGAGAGATTTTCGTCAATGTCATACTTTCAAGTTGACGTAATTACGTAGCGGTTTCCCGAGGGAGCGCCCCGCAGGAAGTCAAGATCTCACAAGAGTCATAACGTATAATAATAGCTACTTAATCGCGAGAAATCGAGTTTCCTACGTGACATCGCAAGTCGAGCACCTCTGAGACGGCGCCATCAGAGACGGTGCCATTGTTGCCCGCTACGCACAGTGCCGTCGAGGTATTGTGCAAGAAATTTCATTGTACGACCGGGATAGGTTTTCCTCAATATGAGAGGTAGAGAAAGAAAAGCAGAGAGAGAGGAGTGGATAGTAGAGAAAGGGTGAGAGGGAAAGAATGAGAGAGCAAGGGAATCGTATCATGTTGCCTCTCCTATTGTCTATGAGCATTGTTGCCGAGATGCAAGTAGGATGAACACAATTCCCGCATCTATCGTGCGTTGATTTCAGCGCGATACGTTTTTCAGTTAGTGATTCCCGCAATTTATATCGACAAAACTTCCGCCTCGAACAATTTTATTTTTTGCAATGTGAAACAAAACGGTTTAAAAAAAGAAGAGGAATTCGGGACACCGACACGCCGATAGAGAATGCCGATTATTTTGATCCTAGTTGATGAATCGCCTCGTCGTCTGCGGCAATGGATGTGTTATGAGTTAGACGCGAGTTAGCGATCGCGCGTGCCGATCGGGCAGCTGACGGATGCATTATTGCGTTTAGGGGAATGCCAGAAATGCATCGGGTCGTGGCCGAGCATCGTATCGGGTGTAGACGCCGATCCTAACGGGAACATTTGTGGGATTGCTCGACTTCGTTTCTTCGAATCCAGCGAGCTCCACGAACGCATTCGTAGCTTTCGTCGTTGATTGCGATTCGCGATCCAACCATTCTTGTACTGTCTCGTACACAGACGGGAGAGCAGTCTGAGATGCAGCACAGTACAATGCCTGCCATCTTGATAAAACGAAATAAAGCAAATTCGATGCAAGAATGCAAGAAAAGGTGACTGATAATTTTAACCCAACCTCATATCTCGTTTTGAATAAAGATGTGCAAATCAAGATTTTTTTTATATCGAATCGAATTGAATCGAATTTCTTTCTTCGAATCCGAATCGACAAATTTATATCCAAATCAAATCGAATTGAAACATAACGTTTAATTAACAAAGTATTATCATTACGTTAAATTTTAATATAGATAATAAAAAAGATTTCTCTGTAAGAAAAATTATATATTGTGTAATATTGTAAGCGATGAATAGTACTTTAAGGCTCTCGAGCTGTGTTAGGATGTTAGACCATAAATTCTCTGTTTCCTTTTTTTGTCAATTTTTGTCGATAAGACCGAGCATGCTCAAACTTGTCTCAGAGCGTTGCAGAATTACAGTGGTCAGTAAAAGAGTCAGTTAGTGCTGGTCAGTCGAAGGGTTAAGAGCCGGTCACGGCCGAGAGCCAAACGATGTAACTTAGTTTTCTTTTTCTTTAAATATATTCTCAATCTACATACCCAAATTGACCATTTTTGACAATATCCTTACAATTGATTATGGTATAAAGACACTTTAAATGTAATAAGATTTTATAAGACTGTCAATACATGTGATTCGTAGTCGAAACTCCTAGATTCAAAATTTTGAAAGTTGTCGAAACACAAGGATTCAAATCCGAATTGATCTCACTTGATTCGATTCGATTCGTATTCGAATAATTCGTACATCTCTAATTATGAGTACATACTCAATAGAGAACATTAAAAAAAAATTATACTCGTAAAATATATGAAGCATTACTACTCTCATCAGTAATTACAAGTTGCAAGGGGTTGTCATGTGCATTCCGTTACATTATCTTGTACACAACATGGCATAATGTACATTGTTAATATCTGGCACGATAGCGAGAATAAAAGTGTAGTGAAACACAGGATAATAAATGTTACTTCACGGCGTGCTTTTGTTTGAACTTGTACATACTCTAACAGTATCTCTTTGAATCAGAAATACATATTAACTTTTCAAGTTGAGAAGAGGAATGCACAGATGCGATAGAGCATTTCATCTCCAAATAATAGAGCGAGAACAATAGTCTGCTTCAGAGAAACTGAAGTACAATCCTTTCATACTATAACACAATACTGGTAACACAATCCTTTCATATTCAGCCGATTAGTGTGTTCACACTCAACGCGTTAGTAGGCAAGTAATCATTAAACTATATCACGTTCATGTAACGTGTGTTTATACGTTGGTGAGCGCGATATTGCTTGGAATCATGGCGAACGATTATTGCTCCAACTATACTCGTGACCTTCATATGAAAACGCCAGCATCTTCATTAGCACTAATTATCCATTCAGTCTGCGACGTCGTTCATGCGAGCGTAATATTGCGCGGGATTTGCAGACGCCGAAAGGCAAATTTGGTTATACATGCCTAAATTAATATGACACGTCGAAATTGTTATACAGGTGTGGATAATTAGTCGCATTCCATCTAGCTGTATGAATCATTTTCACAAAATTAATGTGAATTTTGTATGTGTGTGAACGTTGTCTTTTTATATGTATAATACGCACCTATTTACAGTAATAATAAGAAACAAATGTCGAACTTCTTTAAACAAATTCATTACGTCGTTTTGCTTCAAGTTGTTATCAATAACACCTGCATTTAGAGTAGAAAAGGGTCGGTACGTGAGAAAGATTTCCTACAAAGGAGATCGTTCCTTACAATGGCGCGTGGAGGTAGCCTTTAGATCTTGCGATGTTCGACAAGACAGGACGAGTTTGCTCGCGAAAGTGACGGCAGCGTCGAACAAGCGCCACTAATTGCTTTGTAGAGAAGGGGGAGGGGAGTGAAAGAGAGAGGAGAGGAGAGAGTAAGTTAATTGGCGCAGTTAGTTTCGTAAGGGGCGAAACTCAGAAGTGAATAGAGCTCACTATACGTGTGCGATGTGGTGAAATATACGACTCCCAGCATCCACCGTCTTTCATCAGCCATTGGATTCTTCTACCGGCTTGAAATCGATTTTTCCTTAACGAAAATTTTATCCGATCTCTTCTACCTTCGGTAAACTTATATTTTACGATATCGAGTATTTTTTGGTATCTCTAAGCCTTGAGTTCGAATTTCAGAAAATTTTAAATTAAATCCTAATTGAGACAACTTAGAAGTAATTCTCTAAATTTATTCTCTGAGATTTCAATTCTCTCGAGAGATATATCGCGACTTACCAATAATTTTATAAAGGAATAAATAAATTTTAGCGAAAAATTTAGTAAAAAATTCGAAGATTGAAAGATAATAAGGTCATGTATAAAATGCTCTACATATACAGAGAAAACTGTATATCATATATAATATACAAAGTATAAAACTATATGTATAATAATAAGAAGTTGGATATTTTGCATATGAGAAATATATGAAAATATTATTTGGAATAATTCGAGATTTATAAACAAAGAATTATCCTTTCACATTGCAATTACAAAATTGTGATATTTTAGTGTAATGTGAAATTCATTAAAAAGAAAGCGTATTATTTATATGCATACTATGCGCAGCGTAATTAAATATGCATATAAGATTTAATTAATTTCGAAAAGTAACACCAGCCTCTTCATGTAATTAAAAAATAATTTCAACATAAACAACTTTGGACGAATGTAATTAGACTAATATGTTACAATGTTGGCCTTTACATTTGCCAACAACAACTTCAATTTTCAAAATGCGTTTCGTAAGAAACAACGATCAATCGCAGATTTTTCTTGTAAGTAATTTTATGATACATTGAACGAGGCTGATGAAATTTCTTGAATGTAAAATTATAACTTTCGGAGCAGAGATTCTTCGCGGATAATCGATCGGGAATAGCTCGCAAATTGCTTTTCTCGACGAGTTTCTTTCGACCATCTTCCGCACATTTAATCGTAACAGCAACGAATAATAGTCGTGCCTAATGTTCTCTAAAAGTTTTTAGAGAGCGATTTTAGAAGTACCTGCAATTCACTCACGGAATTGTAGGAACTATTACTACGAATTTAACGTCAGTACAAGTGGTGGAACGGATTATACAGAAATATCATGGTAAACAGTGTATAAATAATCTTTGAATAATTTAGTCGAAATAATTTACACATACATGCACAAAGTTTCGAGATTGTAGAAAATGCGAAGAAATGCTTCATCTACCATCAGGTAAACGCAATTTTGTTGCAATTTTACAAATGACGAAAAACGATGTTTTCTTACTAAAGATGATTCTAAATCTGTTAGAAATAAAATATTCTCGTCTCTTCCCGCATACAATATACGAAGAACTTTAAACATTTCATCAGAATATACCACACAGGACAGCGGTGAAAATTAAAACTGAGACAAACGTTTGAAATCGGCGCAGCCTTTGTCCTTTGACTATGAAGGTACTGAAATAGCTTTCCCAGCTTTTCCAGCTTTCCTAGTTTTCCTCGATTATGTTTGTTGAATATCTTTCGCAACAAGACTATTTACAACAAGATCATTTTTTGATAACAATGATAGTGATAAACTGAGAAAACGTATTTTTAGCAGTACTAGTCTCTGGCTAACACAACTTTTTAATTTTCTTTATGAACTTATATGTGGTACTGTTCATTTCATAAAATATTCATTTCGTAATTAATATTTGTTTGAATTCTACTGAAAGAATATTTAAATGTAGATCAATTTTTATATGTCTTATAATGAATAGTGTTAATGAATAGTGAAAAGTGCATTATTATAACGCAGAGAATTGCGAAATTTCCTTTTAATATAACCTTTTAATATAACATGTCACGTACGCAGAATGCGCGTTGAACGGCTTTAGGAACGGACTTTTTTAATTATACTCATTAGTACAGCATACCGACCGACGTTAGTTCGCTTAACTACCTTTATTTTCGCGAAATTGCGGCATAATCTATATATATATATATATAAATTATGAAAAGGCATATTGCTCTTATCTGTTGCAATCGCTTAATGGCATCTAACTGCCTTGAATCTTTTTCAAGCAAAGTTTTGCTTTGATATTTCTGAATAAAGAACTTTCACCGAAGAGGATTACCTTAATAGACGACTATTTTATTGCAAATTTATACAAACATATGTGTATATATATATATATATATATATAGTCGAAGTTTCTCTTTGGCTTTCTCTTCATAAAGATGTCTGTTTCTTCTCTTCATAAAGATGTTCCCTCGAATTATCATACTACAAATCTGATCTAGGAGAAAGATAATAAACTCAAAGTGCAATCGATTTCGAGGTATGAATTATTTTCAGTTAGAGAATCTTGTATCTACGGAAAAATTACGTCCCGGGGTAGAAACGGAACACGCTGGTGTTATTATCGCGAAAGTCCGAAACTTTTTCCCGATCTTCCTTCCTCTGTCCCCTACTTTCTCAACCGGTTCTTCCGTTCCATTTTATCTAACCCCTCTGTGTCCCCGCGGGACAGCTGCAAGCTGGATGGAAGATAATAAACTCGAAACAATACGACGACCGCCGTTCGCAACACAACACGAACATGCTTTCAGCTTTAAAGCGCGATACCGCTGAGTCGCTGTTATACCGTGTGCGAGGAAAACTATTTCATAACTAGGTCGTACGTGATACGTATGTATACGTATGCGTGTTGGTGTCAGGTACGACCGCGGACTGACGCAAGATAAAGAGAGAAAGGAGACAATCCGCTGGGCAAGAGGCTCTCTTCTCTCCTCACCTGTCGCTCTATCCGGAAAAGCTTTGCGGATTTTAGTTACACACGTCGCGGAGTAACTAGCAGACACGCAAAAGCGCAGCTTTGCCGGCACGACGCGCGAGCAAGATGATTATCCAAGAGAAGGATAAAAAAATTTACTGAGCCTTCTCATGCTCCGGCTCATCTGTTTCAACATGCCTCCTCTCTTTTCTTGCCGCAATCGCGACAATGAATAAAACTGCATTCGCAGCACGCGCGATATTTCGTGAAAAGTTTCTTTGATCAATTAAAATCAACATATCTTTGAGTTAAATAAATTCTAAATTTACACTCTTTTTAAATTTTTCCTTAATAATCAAGTATGTAGCAACTGTATTGTCAGTTTGTTTAACTGCATACGTTCACGTAGTAATCTACAGGAGTAGATAGACACAAATTAATCCTGTTATTGTAGGCTAAAGTCAACTTTCGCACAAATACTGACGGTAAGTAACTCTCGTCACCGTCATGCGTCTGTTAATGTACATACTTGAAAGTCTATGCTTGCTAAGCTTCAGCGCTAAGAACGAGCGTTACAATAACCGAAAACGATTCGCTCATCCGTTAAACTCCGTCTTGTGCGGTAACATGCGTTAGCGTCTATCTTGTAACGTTTCCTAGTTCAAGACTGCCGTGATGAAAAGCCAGTTGACATTTGCCACTCGCAAATCCGCCACTCAAACACTACAGGGTGATAATCGAAAAGTTAATGGAACTAAATAACTGTTATTTTGTGTAATATGAGCGAAATTCGTTAAATATTATACTACATAGAAAAAATCCGTCATTTTTATTAATACAACACGATACAAAAGAAATATAACTATATAAATTTGTAAAAATAAATATTATAAGAAAAATAAAATTTGATTAATTTTAACGTGATTTAACGATATATGTTCTCGAAATGATCATTTAAATTTGTTCAATAATCGAGGCGTGTCTAAAAATTATTAAATATATTTTTTAATAGCTGTAACTGTGCCTTCAGAAAATTTCAAGTAAATTCCTTTCATGGAAATAACTCCCTATGTTAAAGTCTTCTAAATATACGGGGTGGGATATTTAGTGTGTTATAAATTCTTACCTCTGAAAATACGTATCATAGCAAAAAATGTTTCAGATAAAAATTGTAGGGGGACAAATAATGGTAAAATTAATTTTCGAAAAAAATTAGTTCCATTTTACCATCTTTTTTGTTTAAGTGGAATTATATGATTTTGTTTACACGATATGTCTTCTAATTATTTTGCATATAAATGTATTAAAGTAGAATTATCGAAAAATCAATGGTTAAGAGATATTTTATATTTTAATCTCTGGCATATTTCGATATAAAATATAAAATATCTCGTAAACTATTAATTTTATTGTAAATGTATTTTAATACTTTTACGCATAAAATAATGCGATATATCAATTAGGAAAAAATACATAATTGTTTGAAACGTAATTTCAGGGATAGAATATTATTTTTAACGCTTTAAATGCCCTCTTCTTCCCTATATATTATTGAGCCGTGCAATTAACCAAAAATTTTCAGATTTATTATATTTACTTTTACAAGGTCATAGATTTGCATATTATTTTCGCATTACATATTATTTTAAAAATGATGGTTTATTCCAGGGATGGGAAGTCGTTACTTTTCCATTACTTTTCGTTACTTTTATTTTTTTGTAATAACGATTTGGTAATGACGTTACAATTTTCATAACTGTAATGACAACGCTGACCGTTCCCCAATAGTCAGGGGTTATAGTCAGTTAACTGGGGTTATCATTGAAAATTGTAATGTCATTATCAAATCGTTATTATAAAAGAATAAAAGTAACGAAAAGTAACGAGTTCCTATCCCTGGTTTATTCTATAGAATTTAATTTAATTCTTTCATTTTGCTCACATAACAATTCATAATAAAAGAACAGCTATTAATTTTAATCATTTCTCGTCATTCTGTATATCGTCGTCATCGGTTTGACACATTAAGGTTCTTCGCGCTTTTGCGAACATTTAGAGAAACAGAAAGGCACGCAGCCTTGCGCTGCCCGCGGGACAATAACGACGTTGCATAAAAGCCGCGCGTAACCAACTCCGCAACTCGCCATAATGTAGTCGCGGCTGGCAGATGAAGGACATTGATAAATACAATACAACAGTGCGTTGGCAGCTCCCTTTATGTACGCGAATCGCACCACGAACGGAAGTTCCACTCGATTTTCTAACAGACATTATCGCGCGCCGCGAGCCGATCGGACTGTACTACTTTTTACAAGTTCTTTTTATTATCCGTACAATACTGCTCTAAAATGCAAGAGCACGCGCCATCCATCACTGTCTCATCGATAATGTTTCTTAACGAGCGTGCGCTCCGCGTTTTGGCTGCATCACGACACGTACTCGGCAAAGTTTTCTTATGCTCTTGCAATATGCCGGGGCCGCATTACCGTAGCAAGATCGAAAAACGGAAGTGCAAGAACTTTCTGAATTTATGGCGGGGAAGCGACTGGAATCGAAGTAGGTCGTGTTCCAGGATAGTCCGTGAGAAAGGAGAATACAAGCGAAACAAGCGCTCTACTTGCGTACTCGACGTGCTGTGACAATTGTATGTCGATAATTTCCGTTACGGCGCAACGTGTTTTGCGTTTAACAGTACTCTGTCACTTCTGTATGTCAGCTATTTAACATTTAGTCGTATTTCAAGCTATCAAGAGTTGTGTCAGGTTCGTTCCTTTCCTGCGAAACGATTTCTCTTATTATCGCACGCCGCGCTGGTGTTTTCGCGATACGAACAATAGAAGTCACGCACCGCCGGCTATATTCCTTGCAATTCCTGCAAAAGTTTCGTGTCGTTGCTTCCATTCCGTTTCTTCACGGAGCCCGAAACTTTTCCACGAAGCTTACATTCGAGCGCCCGGGAGACGATGAACTTTCAAGGGGACACTCGAAAGGCGCGTATTAACAAAAGATGAACATAATGCACGCGGTGCGCGGCTAATAGCTAGAAGTCATAGGATCGAAATTTCTTTGTCTCCTTCACCCACAAAATTATATTCTACGAAATTCAACAGTTTCTCAATATCAACAGGGTACACTGAAAAAATATTATTTGTTATTAAAATAGTGTATATTTATTTTTATATCATTTTCTCGATTTAACGAAATATTTTGCTAATATTTATTTAAATATAAGGAAATAATATTAAAATAAATATATTTACTTAATATCGAAAAATATTTTCCTCAGTGTACATTATTTAACGCAACAACTCAAAAATCGGTCTGATAAAAGTAATTGATAAGGAAATGTGAAGGGCACTCTACCTTCTTTCGCCTGAACATATCCGTGCACTTCGCAGTAACTTCCGGCCGGGCCAGCCGCTCCAGGAGTGTCCAACGTAAAGAGGGTATTAGCTGAAGAGCTGACGCCGTCGTCGGACATCGTCTGCAGCAGACTGGTAGCCTGCGACAGGTTATGTTGCTGCTGGTGATGCTGGTGGTGATGATGATGGTGCTGCTGCTGCTGTTGCTGCTGCAGCTGCACCTGCTGCTGCTGATGCTGCTGCTGTTGCTGTTGCTGCTGCTGCTGAGCTAGCATCTCCTCGTGCCGACATTTCGAGCAACGACGCATCTCAGAGCGGACACGCAGCAGCCAAACCATGCCGAAGAGCGCCATAGCAACCTCGAGACCCGCTGACCTCGATGGGTGCTTCATGCTCGCGGGGTTGAGGTCATCGAGGCTCCGGGAGCCAGCGCGACACATATCACCGACTTCGGTGCGGATTTGTCCACCTCTCTGTCTTTCTTTCTGCACCTTCTTCCCTCCCGCCTCTCTCTTTAACGCGCGCGCCTACTTTTACAAGATGGCGATAGTTAAGAAAGTATCTAACGACGAGTGTCGATACCCTTCTCAAATTGATCTCTTTTGATCTGGCAATATAGAATTATTAAGCTTTCATTGGCAGTGATGTTCTTGATTATCCTCGAAAGACTTTGATTACTTCTAATTAAATTAGAAGTTTGTCTAATTTCGTAATCCGTTGAATACTAATAATTATCGCTCATCGGACGTTGCTATTTCCGAAAAAGGATCAGTGTTCGCATTGGCAGCTTTTGATATTTATCACGTCGTGTCTTTTCTGTCCTGACCTCAGGTTCCTATTGTGATGTCCACGCTACAGCGAAGCAATTCCATTTATTCGTTGCGAAATAGTCGGAACCGAAGGATGACCTCGCTCACATCTCGCGCGCGTTTAGCTTTACTTTCAACGATTTCATTCCGTAGGAATTAGGCTCTCCGTTCTGTGAAAATCTCGCCGGAAATAGAGACAGCGCGCCGCTTCATATTTTTCGTGAACGATACATCGGGATGAACATGTCCCGCAATTACGAACGAAGGATATCCAATAAAATGTGTGCAACCAGAAATTACGGAATTCTTCTTTCTCCCGCCGTTTCCACGAATACACGAAGTTCGACTATACGGATGGCCAAAAAATGAGCAAGGCACCGTTCTTCTTGAAGGCTGGTCAATAAGTATGCATTTGAGTGATGCATTCGATGCTTTGATGAAGAAATGCGAAACGATGCCTTTGTACGAAGAAATTGTCTTATTTTATCTTATAAATCCTTTGAAACTTAAATAAAAATTTGAAATCATCGAATAATTCCAAAGATCCGTATAAACAAAAAGGAGAAACTAATTTCTTTTGCTCAATCAATTGCTGTGCAAATTTAAATGCTAAATCAATGTCGAAGATGTTTCTGTCCTTTTGAGACTTATTTTATTCATTCATTAACAGGCGTTATCAATTAGACGTTATCAATAACAATTATTTGATCAGAAGGAAAATATCTGACAATTTCGTAATTTACAATTCGTTTTTCTTTTCGGCGAAGAGAGAGAGAAAATTCTTTGAGCTCGGGGTTCGTGCTGCAAATACCAAAGTGAATCAACCAAGGCACCAGTTCTTTCGAGTACCGATAACAAGGAGGATGAAGATGATCGATACAGTCTTAATACGGAAGGAAGCTAAGCGATTGGTCCCGAGCGCACTTCGACGACAATGATACTTTTATAAAAGTACAAAAGACGTCCGTCCCCGAGTGGTCGAGTACGTGAATCCTCCCATATTTTCCAGGAATCCCGTGATCATCACCCGTTTCCAAGTCGTGGCTACGTCTCGCTCTTCCGATTTTCAACGACCGAGTTCTATCCCTAGATGTCGTCTCCAACAATTTCCACCGTTCCCGTTCCTTCTCTCGTTAGACTCCTCGTGGTCCATCGAGCTACGTGATGCTGATTCCTCCTCTCTTCCTTTCTCTCTCTCTCTCTGTCTGTCTCTCTCTTGATAATGCCGCACTAGAAATGTGATTCCGTCCCATCGGAACGCGTACTTCCGATCGTGCGGTTGTCTCACCCTTCACGCATGAGTGAATTTCGCTCGGCGTTCATTCCCGATTGACAGGAAAGCGGGACAGATGGAATAGCGTTCGATATAGCGGCCAACTTGCCCCCTTCTTCGTACCTTCTTCGCCCTCTATGAGATTACGTGGCATTTGCGACCGAAAAGTAGCACTTCAGCCGCATGTAGTTCGCCTTTTAGAATCGAAAAAAGATACGCTTGACAGCAGTGGTGACAGCGGGAAATCGGATACACGTGAGCAAGTGGATTCTGCTCTCGCGATCGGAGGATTTAGCTAAAACGGAATCCTCATGCCGAGTGGACTGCTTGGATTCAAGCAGCGGCTCGTTATCAATTCCTGTCGAGTCTGACTGAATGGGTTCACTCCTGTCAAACTGTCGATGGACGTTCGCAGAAGCTCCGACGGCTTGTACTTCAGCGATGATCCCGCTTTGACGATGAAAGGCGATATTAATTTCGTCGTTTTGTTCACGATTTTTTACTTTACGAGCACTTCGTAGCTTGATCGCGGAAATCTCAAGATAGGAATTTTCTTTCAAGATACGTTCCCATTGGATTCCATCTCTGTCGTGACCGCTTATTCAGAATCCTCTTGAACAGAATCGATTAACGTTCGGAACATCCACACTACTGTCGCTTCGTGCTTTTCCAAATAATGATGTTTGCCACTGAATATCACATTGAGATTGATTCTTCTCGACAAAGAAATCCTTTGAAGTAGAATCTGCTAGTACCTCTTCTTCCTGGAAAAGCGAGTGCTTCACTCTGTACGCATGAACGGATGAGACGTTATTCCGGGGATGCAGTCCGAGTTGATATCCGGCGATAACGCGGCTTTCCGGAACGTGAAAGGGAGTTTCGAGGGGTTTGCGGGTGAAAACCATTGGTGAAGAAGGCTCGATAAGTGACCGGTTTCTTTTTCTTCGGGTCGTCGGTTCGGCCTCGATACTCCCTCTTAGGAAGGCTCTGCAGCCTTAGATTTCCGGCCGATACTTCTCCATTCTATCCTGGAAAAGTCATGGCAGGAACCTTCGAGCGTTACCGATGCGAGAGAAGCGCGGTCGATTTCGCTCGCGAACTCGATGCTCGCCCGAGGAGAATTTTTCAATGAGCTTCCACTTTCGCAACGACGGCTCTCTGAATAGCAGACTAATCGATCCTTCCGTGCGTTGATTGATAATCTACAATACCGTATTTTTCGCTTACAGTCGCGAAACTGCTGGTCGTCATCGGTGGAAAAGTTTCATCAATTATACAATATTAACGATTATTTAAAACGCTTCCTTGTTCGCGCTTGCTTCGAAAGAATTCTTACTCGAGAATAATAGTTTTCTCGTGCTCTTGAATTTATAAACGAACATGAAGTAAAAAACGTTAATAATGAAATAATTCATTAACAATGCAGAAGAAACAAATAACAGCTTCAGCTAAATGAAACTCGTTACTTCCATCACGTCAATAACTTATCCAATTGCATATCGACGGTGTGCAATAGCAACGGAATAAAACGGTCCATCTCTAAAACACGGACGATCGTAAATACAGATCGCGCCCAATAAAACAGGGACGCCAGCTAAGTTTCAGAGATCGACTTCGTTGCAAAAGGGAGAAAGGGAAAAGTAGAGATAGAGGGAGTGAGAGGGACCGAGAGAATGCTCTTCGAAAGGGTTATAAATCGTGACCGGGTACAAAAGGGACGACGACGTCGACGACGACGACGACGACGACAACGACAGGATTGTGCGCCGGGCCGAGTATTCGAAAAAGGGGTGAAAACACTTGTGCACGCTCATCGGGCACTGACGCTGCTGGCAACTACTGCTCTACGCCAAGTCGCAGTACGAGAGTAAGAGAGCGAGAAAGAGAGAGAAACGCTTTCCGTCTTGCAAGCGGTGTGCGGGCATAATTAAAAGCTTATATAAATTCCGTTTCATGCGCTATCGTTCGTCCGCGAATGCGTTGATCCATTCCGCCGTGTTATATCGCCACCGGCGAGGGCGGAAGCGAAAACACGGTAAATCGAAACACCTAGGGTCGCTACCGCCGCACGTTCGCCGATTTTACACGGGGATTTACTGGATCTGCGTTACCCGCGTTACCACCCACGGCGAGCTGAATAGCTCAATAACTGTCGGGTTTTCCCTTTAGTGTCGGTGCTCGCGGTGATTAAAAACGACGCTCGCCATGGCTCCGCGAGTGTGTTGCGATGAGCCGTATATTGAAGTACCTCCGCGCTATCATCAAATAAAGCGCGTCATATAAAGCCAACGCACAACGTGATACGTATATTTTTACACGGCTTAGTCATTTAATATATTTTAATTTTCGGTGTGTGTATATGTGTGCGTGCTTTGTTTTTTGCACGTTTCTCACGAGATTTCATGTTTTTGTTTAAATAATGTCTTATTTATTAGGTTTTTTATATTCTTCTATTTGCCTTTTCCGTCGCTTCAGCCTTATATAATACGTTTTGCGCGGGAATGAGGTACGTTGCCGAGCTCTCAAATATGCTGAACAAGCGACAAATTTTGTGGATGAACAAATTTTCATCGGAGGAACTCATTTGGCGGGTTATCCTTCCGCGCGCGCCCGATATATCGATTTAACGGCGAGCCGATAAACCGCGGACGAATGCGATTATGTCGGAAATAATGCAGCAGGCGGCTCGATGACCGCGCGCACTCGATGCACGACCGCCAGAGCCCCCGGCGCAATAACGCACTCACGAGAGTTTCGTTGAAAATGGGATGGGAAAAAAAGACCGGTCGATTGAACGAGAGAGGCTTGATACATCGCGCTCGCCCGATGATTACGCAGGCCGATCGTATTTCTTCACGGCAAAACGTCCGAGCGTAATTTCGCAGGCGTGTAAATCATCGGAATTGAAATTGATGAATCATTAGCCCTCCGCCCCCTACCCCGCCCCTCCCGCGCTTTCGAGCGGCGCCGTGGCCGTCGAGCATTTAATCGACGCGGTCGTAAAAATTAATTTTGCACTGCGACGCGAATTATTGTTTACGGATCTCCGGCAACCAACGGCGGTGAGATTAATATTTGTTTCTATTCGCTTTGTGCACGCAGGTATTGAATAGTTATTAGCTATCGTAATCGGATCAGAGAGATCGGATGTAATTTATTGTTGCGCGTAACAATTACATAAGACCGCATATGGAGACATATCATTATCGCGTAATCAATAATCGCGATCGATGTTTATTAATTGATGTAATATTACTATAGTTATATTATTAATATTTAATGAAACAACCACGTTAGTTTTTATTGTATACATTCATTTCTACCTCGAATCGACGGAGGACAAAAATTTTACTCTTTTATCTCGGCCTGTTTTGAGACTGGGATTATTATGCTTGCAAAGTTCAAACTGAGGTAAAACCAAAAGCGGGATAACCTGATGAAGGTAAGGGGAAGGACGGAATATATTTTAAAAGTTTCACAGGGAAGCCCTTTTTAGATGGAGACAACTTTACTTCCTTTCTTCGTGAGCTCCGACAATTTCCTTGGCTTTTTTACATACTTGATAAGTTAATTCAAGAATCTTAAGACACTAACACCAAATCTTAATATATTTTTTACTTCAAATAATAAAAAAATATATAAAGTAATATCTCAACATAAGTAAAACGATTCGAATTATAAAGTGTTATATTTAAATTGTAAAATTCATTCATATAATAAATAATATAATAAAAAAGACTTTTTAATGATTTTTCAACGAACGAAAACTATTTCCAATTTAATCACTTAAAATAAAATAATAAAATATATATATGCCTATATATATTGCCTACCAAAATCAAAAGGAATACGTTGGTATAAAATATTTTAATTTCAATAAATATTCACTTTCAGAGAAATCATAACAGGCTCACATTTTAAATCTCATATCCAATAAGTTAAGAATTTGATTTCAAAAAATCGTTTTAGCTATAAAAATAAATATATATCTACTGTTATACAATTTCCGTTTTTAAAAAAAATTATTAATTTTGTATATCGCAATAAATAAAAAATAACGGAATTAATAGGATGTTCGCATCTAATGCAAATTCTTTGTAGCAACATATATGAATGTAACGTATTTCCATGTTTCCAGCGAAAAATGAAATGCTGCTCTCGGGTAGTGAAAAAGGCTCATGATGATACGCATCGTTGTACCCGCTAATAACGACTGCGCATTTTGAAAGTTTTGTTTACCTCGGGCAACGGCTGGGCTAACAATGAGAGCCCAAAATTAACGCGTCAAAACCACGACACGTATCGAAAAACATTACGCACAATTCGCGCGTGTGTTAAATAATTTTATCTCTTTTTGTCACCTTTGTATTGTAATCCTGACATCAGCGTGTAAATAGCGCATGAATTTGTAAACATCAGTAATTGCTCGCAGTTTTTACAGTCAGTAGTCGAAAATGTAGATTACATGTACAGGTCATAATATATAAAGTATTTCATTTGAAATTCTTGATTTTATAAATGATTCAATAAAGACAGTTCTACGTGTTCTATATAAAAGATTAAATAAATCAGATGTTTATGGAAATGTGTATATTTGTTCAAAACAGTAATATGGAAATTATGCAGCTATGATAATAACAAGCCGTGAAAAATATACTTATAAACATGTAACCGCAAACAAAATATTGATAATGTATCATTAAGTTTTAACTTTGAAACTGTAATTTCAGCCATCAAGTGTAAAAAGACAAGTTTATTTATTTTTTCATTACTTTCATCTTTAAGAAGCTTAAAGAAATATCAACTTGGGACTAGGATTAATAAAACTGATATGAGAAATATAATCCGCTTATAGAATACGCGACTTTAAGCCTTTTTGGGAATTTTTTTTCTTTTCTTATAAAACGATATAAAAAAATAACGCATAAAAAATCGATGCATGACGATAAAAAATTTTGATAATTAACATTATATCAATTTTTTATTTGCAAATCTAATAATAATGTTATTATGCTTCACTTATAAGTATAATTCGTCGCGCAGATCATAAAGTATCGTAAGAACACGAATCGATATAAAAATAATTGTATAACAGTGATATTTTGAAGAAATATTTTCTTTCAAATTGGCGCTATTTATATAGATTTCATTCATATATTTTTGGAAAATATATATCATTTAATTTTATTTTAAAAAAAAGTAAAGATATTGGATTTTTTGGTAGCTTTTCTCTATTTGAAAAGCACAAATATTTTTTACCTTTTGTTTAAAAAGGTAATTTTGTTTAGATTTGATATCATATCACTCCAAAATAATCACGAATGAAAAATTATTTTCAATACGTAACACAAGAATAGTCTTTCTTTAACTATATCACGTTTATATATCACTTTTCTTAACCTTCGGTGAACTAAATGGGGTCTGACATACCTCAGCAAAATTTAAATTCTTACAACTTTTATTATTTGTTATCTTGTTATAAAAGATTAAAGAGTTTATTATTTTTATTACTTTGTTTTATTTTTATACTTTAAGGAATACAAGAATCAATTTTTATATAGTTTTAAAAAAACCGCTTTTTTCAAATCGCTGGAAAAAAACCAGAAAAATTCCGGTTTTTTTCTGAAAAATTGCTTTTTTGTGAAAAATTGCTGTTTTTGCTATGTAAATGACATGCTACCTAATTTTACAGTATTATTAAAGACACCTTGTATAAGCACTGGAATTAATATTGAGCTAATTTTTATATTTATAATTAGAGAGATATTTGACCGATAATGTATAACATACAAATTGAAACAAGAACGCCTTCTACGCTAGATCTTCAAGCTAGATCTTAGTGCTTTATATATATTTTACTTGTGTAATTTTTATATACCTTTTTTCAAATTCAACCGACTGCGCGCCGAATTACTTTTCCGGTCATAACACAGCTATAAGTTGAACATGAACAGGTAATATCACATTTATTAAATTAGAAACAATCTAATAAATGACGATGCTAACTTGCANTTTATTAAATTAGAAACAATTTAATAATTGACGATGCTAACTTGCATCTTAATGTTAGACCCCTTTTCCCCCTGAAAAAACTTTAAAGAATTTATATTCATATTTGGAATATTACATCACTTGAGGTTTAATAATTATTAATTATTAAACAAACTGTTCTAAGAACAAATGTAATCCTAATAACTAGTTTAAAGATTAATTTAAGTTAATATTTATGTTATTTCTTTTAATATTATTTATTTTGAATTTTATTTATAAAATACATTAATTATGTTTTTATTTATTTTTGTGATTTGCTTTTTGTTTCCCTCGTATTCACATTAGCATAAATAAAAAGAATAAACTTTAAGGGCAGAAATTTAAAGACAGAAACTAACATTAGTTTAATTTTCGGACCGTTTTCTAGTTATTTTTCATTAACACAGATATTTTATAGTTTACTTCTTCTTGTACTTTATTATAAATTTAATTATTTCAAATCATTCTCTCGACCTGCTATTATTTTATGAGCATGATATTT
>QKQZ01005460.1:0-37199 GCA_003595255.1 Solenopsis fugax | reverse complement strand
GATTATTTTTCATCGCCCTAGAAGTGTGCAAAGTTTCATCAAAATCGAAGAGTGACACTTGGTTAGGTTTACTTGTTAGTGACGATTTCGAACTAGTCAATTTGTAAATTAAACCGATGTTCTCGCTTGCAGCATTCTCCGTATCAATATTTATAGATTACGTTGGTAATGATAATGTGTAAAAAGTATCGTTTTATATGCGAATATTGAATGAGATTTTTTAATGCGAACATATTAGAATTGCAAAGCGGTGGTTTTTCATGACGTGCACGGGAACATGTAAACAACAATTCCGCAAAACTCTGTCTTTACTCTTATGACGCTTTACATGTAATGAAGTTACGTAATAAAGTGCAATGAAAAATTTTTCATTTAATACTTACAATTAGTAGAGAAGATTTTTATAATGAACACCCATTTACATTTTATTCAATAAACTTTGTTAATAATCAATATTTTATATTGAAACTTAACGATTATATTCATTAAAATGTTGTTTAACATATTCTAGACTCAAAGTTATGAAATATTTATTACTTGGGATGAGATTTATAAAAATATGACGACACTGCATAATGGGTTGAAGAGGGACAAGGATGGTCTCCACAAAATGTAAAAATTGGTTTTGTTTAAAAAAGATACAATATTTTGTTACAAAATTATATAATTTTCTATTTATATTATAGAATTTTTCTGCGTTCAGAAATGTTAGAGGTATTATTTTATCTTTGTTTAACATTAAACAAAATAAGGACGAAATGATATCTCTAGCCCTATAAGAATGGCAATCGATTTATCAAAGAATTATTTCGGTTTGAAAATCGAATCTCGATAGTGCCCATATTACCAGTACGCTTTTATGCCCACGTTAACAAAATGCTATACTATTGAATAACTTTGCATAACTCGAAATATGTGTAGCCGAATAAAAAGTTAAATAACAAAAAAAAACACTTGAGTGTACATACATTCATGTGATAATACGCTCAAGTTTAAAAAACTGATTAAGTGTGTGTGATTAATGTTAAAATGTATCTTGAAAAAGTTTCATATTGCTCGAAAGTAAAAATGCCTTATAACAATTGTCAGCTATTATGTATTGGTATATTAGTGCCCATAGAAAAAAATGAGTATCAAATGAACAATTCATTGTTTCACATACACATAAGCAAGAGTATAAAATCTTCTTGAATAAGAATTGTATGAAATAAAACTTCATGTAAGCAACCCTAATAGAAATTTCATGCATTTTTAACAGTTATTAAACAGTTTTATTACTTCTGTCTAATAACTAAAAAGTAAAACTACTGAGAATCCCAATCAAGATGTAACATTTTGCATACAGTTATTGCGCATAAAAGATGCGTAAAATCTGAATTTATTTACTGAACAAAAACAGTACAATAAAAGGACTATTCAATTGTTTAACAAGCAAGCCTGAAAACCTATTTATTAATACTAGACAATAACTGGGCAGGTGTCTACGCAAGATGAATAAAACTCTACCAATTCTTGTCCATTTTCTACGCAATATTGTTGCAACTAATGAGAATACAGTAATACTAGACATTAACTAGACGGATGTCTAGATAAACTGCATACATTTCTACCATCCTGTCTCTCTATTTAAGATTATCAAATTCTTTCAAGCAGATTTTATATTCTTGCTTATATGTATGAAACAATGAATTGTTAATTTGACACTAATTTTTTTCTGTGTCACTACATAACGGCAGGCTGATAATAAATGATTCCATAATTAATTACTAGCAACTTGTCACTTAATAACAGAAATAATACGGTACTCATAATATCTACAAGCCCATAATACCTTCTCTCCTCTACATTTAATTGAGTTAAAACTTTATTCTAGGTATTTTTACTATCATGAAACTTTCACATGTCAGACACTCTTTAGTCTGCTCCGACGATAAGCCCATTTCCCTTTCCGACGATAAGAGCCCCGTTGGCGCCTGGCGTGTATTCGAACGGCGAAATTAGCTTCGTTTTTGCTGGCGCATAACATACTTTCGCGGCGAGTCGAGGCGAGCCGGATGTACCGTGAAAAAGAACGTCGCGGGCCCCAAGATTTATTTCGACGACATCATGCCTGATAACACGGACGAGGAAGAATCTTCGCGCTTGGATGCATTCCATTTCTTTCGCTTCCTTCCTTTTACCTTTCTCTCGCTCTTCTTTCCCGCTCGTCCCATCCTATCGTTCACTCCTTTCATCCGGCGAGTGGCTGGGCGTTTTTCGTCCTCTCGCGAAATAAGTAGAATGCACCTAATATTTCTCTTTGATTAAGATAAATACGTGACCTTCGCGTCGAACGCTCCGGCTTTTCACCTTTTAACGGGATGCTTCCCAATGCTTTTCGGCCGGTGACAGTCGTAATGCGCCGTGCGGTGTAACTTATCGCCGGCTTTTAATATCTCCCGTAGATTACAGTACTCCGCATTCTCTCTTCTCTCTCTCTCTCTCTCTCTCTCTCTCTGCGTTTCTTAATTTCGCCAACGAAATTCGACAATTACGATCGTGGTCGACTGGCCAGCCGCACGATGATGCACGGTCGAATTCTCCACAGTGCGAGACCGCCAACGGCACCGTACGCTCCGTATCTTTCATCGGCTTAACTCGCCCGCGGCTTTTATCACGGCGCCACCGATAGCGATGTATCGAGACTGTATGCGGTTTATCAGTCATTGTTAAAAGGGAAGTACATGGTAATGCGCGGGATGCTACAGTAAAATTGACCGCTCACGCGTATATAAAATATAAATAATCTACGCATGTAAACTATATTTTATGTGTCATTTATATTACGAGAAATGTTTTGTTGTAACAGCAAATAATTTGGTTAAGATGCATCGAACAAAACTATTTAGTTAATATGAACAAATATTTTTTTATTTACATGTATTTCGCAAAAGCAATTAAATTTTTTGTTACATAAAATAAAATAAAAAAAATTGGATGCCTTTAGCAAAAGCCGTTTAGTTAAGTTATTTTTAACAACAATAAAATATTTTGTTTTGTATATGAAAAAATTTAGTATTTAGTTGTTTCTGCGAAATATATAAAAAAAATACTTGTTCGTATTAACTATATAGTTTTGGTGTAATATGATTTAAACAAATTATTTGTTGTTATAACAAAACATTTTTACAAAATAATATGTAAATAATATGTAAATAAGGTCAATAAAATGAGCAAATAGTTGAATGTTAGCATAAATGAAATCTCTTTAATTCCACATTCAATCTTTATGGGATGACATTTCGACTGTCCTTTTCAGCACGCATACAATTTTACATTAGATCGGAGAGATACACAATGATGTCGACATTATTTAATAATTTAGGTTAAAAACGTAAAAATAAAAACAATTTATATTTTAAAAAGAACAAATTAAGTGATATTTAAAACAGTCTTGATTGATCGAAACATTTTTCTTAATGTAGGTAAATGATAATTTTATCGAAGAGCCAGAGATTTCATCAGAAATAATAAAAATTATATTTAAATTTTTAATAAGATGTTTTTATTTTATCAATACATTAAAGTCAGATATATTAATCTTGTAACTTTATTACTTTTTTCTGTATTGCGTTTTCTAATTTACAATAATTTACACTACTTGTATTGTTTACACGAAATAAATTCATATAAACTTAAACAATTCGTAAAAAATCTACGTAGACGTAATCTTGAAATGTATAGTGCCCTGATTTATAGGGCACTTTGTCAGGCGATTTTTTTTAGTAAAATTTTGATGAATACGAAGAAAAATAATTTTGTTATTGCATATTTGTAGTGGCAAAATTTAATTGCACAACCAATTTTAAAAATTATTCGTTAATAGAGCAGAATCATCGGTTTTATTACTAAAATAAAAAAAAATTGCTGAGTGTATTGGTCTTTACAATTAATTTACTCTTAAAGCAAAATAATACAATATATTCTTAACAAATATTTTTGCTATTAAAAATACTACTATTAATGGTCTCAAACGAGCTTAAACCCGTGATTCAATGAATTTGTTATAGCAAAATAATTTGTAGTTTTAGCAAACTTACCTAGTAAATATTATCTCTTAACTAATCTCTTTGCTGTCCACATAATAATAGATTCTGCTACAGCAGCATAAAAACTGCTACGTTAGCAAATTATTTTTCTCCATGTAGCTTTGTATTGTTCTTCCCTGCGCAGTGAAAAACATCGAGTTCGAAACTATAACAATGATACAATGTTTCGAATTTGAAATAGAATAGTAGCACTGTCAGTGGCTTACAGGATAGTAGTCGAACTAGTGTGGGAGTCGCGTCTATTGGTTACGCTGCGTCGATGGCACGCGCAAAATTTGATATCGGAATTTAATATTTCGCCATCAGATACACGCCTCATAATTCCCATTCTTCGGCGCTGGAAATGTGGAACGACGTCATGTACCGCAGTATTACCAAATATATTGAATTAATTTCGGATAACGTCGGATATTAGATGTAATATACGATAGTGGACTCGCAGACTTGTTTACGTAATGTAATTCGCATACTATAGCACATATTTGGTAACCCGAGCGTTGGCATAACGTAAGATGGAGTTCTATGAATATTGCGACATCGGTTATCTTCATTATTTTATATATATTAAATTTATTACGATAAAAAAATGTCATCCAGCAATGTGGAATTTTCGTATCGCTGTTGTTCTATAACGGTCCATATTTCGTTCTCGATTTTAACTGGATGGTAATTGTGATCAATTAATGCGTCACGCTGCGATATAAGAACTCAAGGATACGCATAGTTTCGCCGGATCGATCGATTCGCCGAAGCATAATACGCGAGGAGAGAGAAACATATCGATCGCGTCGATCGTGCGAGCGGACTTCGAGCTGCTCGCTGACAAGGGCCATCGATCGTGCAGGATTCTCAGGACGAAGCAGGAAATCGCGACAATGAGTTTAATCGATGGGGGCCATCGTCGACAGTAAAGTCAATGCGTCGATTCCGATCGTAAGCTCACCCGAGAGAGAGAGAGAGAGCGCACGGTGGCTAATCGTCGACTCGTCGAAGCGACAAACGATTCCACGGCTCGTTCGTATAGCGCGTTAGCTTCCAATCGGATAGACTGACTCGATTAACGCTAAGTGCATATGCATTCCCCCGTGCGCCGGCCGTGTAGCCCCGGTGAATCTCACTGCGCATATCGAATAGGAAATTTTGCGCGGTCTCACGCCCCGGAAGTTCATAAAAAGTTTGCGCCATTCTTGCATTTTTCGAACACTACGACTACTCGCTGCAGCGGATCAATATCGAGATTTAAAGAAAGAAACGCACGGAAACGTTATACACGCTATTGACGATGCATTTTCACGGTTATTACGAAACAAAAAGCTGAGCGAAATTTTTCGTAATTAGATATCTCAATTTGAATTGTAGAGAAAGTTAAATTTACGATTTATTAATCACTTTGTAAACAGTCTTAAATAAATACGTGTATGTATTATATAAACAGTGTACTTGAAAATGTAATTTTCGAGACTAATTGAAAATTTAATTTTATATGTATATATGTATTGGAGACCAACTGAAAATTTTCAGAATTATGCGCGACTTTAATTGCTACGCGTAGCGGTTATGGTATTTAAATGACCTCTTTTAGGCTGTGTTCCGTAATTTGGTCGATTTAAATTTAAATTTAATTTAGTGATTAACTCGCAAAAGGAAATAGCGAGGCAAATACCCATGAATAGATCGTGTTTAAGCCAGCTCAGTCATCCATTTTCAAATAAGGTAGCAGTAATAGTTGATAATGAAGGTCGATGAACTCTATTAATTTATTCAAACAGATTCGCTACTTTCGAATTTATTATTATTGTTATTATTTTATTATTTTGTTGCTATTTGTTTCAGGTTAATTATCAAATATATTTTTAAAAAAATAATTTATAGATTATGTAGAAGAAAATAGTACATTATGTATAAAATCGTATATTATTTTGCAAAAGTTTAGCTTCTCGTGCACATTCGAAATATATCAAAGTGTACTTGTTTTATGTATTAGCAAAATTATGAAATATACTAATAATAAGATAAGGTTTCCATCTCAAAAGTTTAAAAAATTATGAAACTTTGGCGGTATATACCTTAGTCGTAGTACAATATTGGCAAATTCATTGGCGCAATATTAGTCCAATGCATCGCCAATGTAAATAAATTAGCGCAATATTAGGCTAACATTGGGCCAATATTGTGCCAATAAATTGTATTACTAGGGTAGAAGGTACAATATGATATACAATAAAGTATTTTTTTGCTTCGAATTTATCTTGAAGGTAAAATTAACCTCTGAAGATATTTGTGTAGCTCATTTTTATTATTTTATTACTCATCAACAAAAGGAGATAGAGAACCTTTATTTCTTTTTCTAAATTTAGTGAGAAAATAAAAAAAAATTTTAGAAAAATTATGTTTTAAAAGATATTTTTGAATATTTATTGTCGTTTATATCTTTGTAATTTACATTTATATAATCTCACATGTTTATTTATGTGTATTTTTACACCATTTTTATGCCATTTTATATGATTTTATAACTACATAAAGTGTAAAAACACTTGTTAATGTATATGTTTTGCTTTTGTTTAAATTTTGTATTCGATAAATCTCATTAAAAGAAATAAATCTCTTTTATGAAACTTTCTTCTATCCCCTTTTGTTAATGAATAATAAAATAAAAATGAAAAATGAGTCAATCTTCAGAGATTGATTTTATCCCTTCAAAGTGAATTTGGGCAGCAAAAAAAGTGAAATTGACAACAAGAGAAATTATGTTTGTTATCTTTGTGTTTGAAAAAAATTATTACATATCATAATTATTAAAATACATATCATGTCACCTACATATTATCAAAGTTTCATTATTTTTTTGAATTTCCGAGTTGTGTGGACCTACCATGCTGCTCACCAAAGCTTACACTCACGATCGTTCTGAATAGCACATATCGGCTCGTCGCTTCGTGAGACTTCGAGGTGGGCCGTAGGGTGTATCTGCGCAGCATAACGAGGTCGTTTAATCCCGTCGAGACTTCGCGATTGTGTCGACTAACAGAGATACCGATCTATACCCATGTAGATGCGATTATCTAAATTTCCAATTAGCGCTCGAGCCTGTCATCGAGCGTGTGACTGCGCGAAGCCACCGCGGGGGTACAATCAAAATTCAATGAGGCGCGTGATCAGCGATGCGGGAGACCCGTTTCGCTTTAACGATGCAGCCACGCGGCGCTACTCTCTCTAAGAAATTTTCCTTCGTGCGCGAGTAACGAGGGTTTGGGGGTGTCCGTTATATCGTGGAATACACTTCCACTTCGGAGGTTCCGAAGGTAAAAGGAAGGGGCGGTCGTACCTTACAAAGCCTCGGTAAAGGCAAGATGATACTGCGAGGAGTGTTACCGGTGCGATATAAATTCATACGGATGAATATCTTATATAATCCGCAGGGCGTAGTCGGAATTTATTTCGTCGTTTACACGCGCGCGCGCGCACAAGACCACGGATGCGAGGGCGTGCGAAACAATGAGCGGGTCGTTTGCGGCGATTTCCACGCTTCATGCGAAGATGATACATTTCGTGGCGTAAAAATAAATCGTTTAAAAATCGTATTTACAATTCGATTGAAAACGCGATCAATTCAAAGTTTGGTAATGATGTTTAATTAAATGTAATGTCAACTGTGCGCGTAAGAAGATTATAGACAAAAGAGCTTGGGCTTCCGTGATCATTTTTAACTCTCCGTAGACACACTTGGTCTTTTTTGACTCAAACGGAATTTTATTCTTCAATTTCTTTAAAAATTTCAATTTTTCTTAAATAATGGTTTTAATATTTGAATTAAACAACTATTTAGGTCCGATTTTTCATTATCTGACTCGTAGTTGAATCTAACCTAACCTGATGTCATCCATAGGTAAAACATCAGGTTAGGTTAGATTCAACTACAAGTTAGCCAGATAATGAAAAATCGGATCTAAATAGTTGTTTAATTCAAATATTAAAACCATTATTTAAGAAAAATTGAAATTTTTGAAGAAATTGAAGAATAAAATTCCGTTTGGGTCAAAAAAGACCCAGTGTGTCTACGGAGAGTTAAAAATGATCACGTTAAGTTTAATCACAAATAATGAAAAATCAGGCTTTCGTAATGTACAACAGATATTGAAGAGAGTAATCTGTTTTGAAATCTTAGAAGAGTAATATGGTAAAAGCTGGGCTGAACATAAAAGACCCAGTGTGCCTAGGAAGTAAGTAAAAATATGTGTACCTACGAAGGGTTAAATGAAATAATATTGGAAATCTCGCTTTTTCTTCAAAAATGGATAGAAGAAGAGGGAGAGAAAGAGAGAGCAAAGTAAATCGCAGCTTGATCGTTCAAACGTTGTCCTCTAAGGACGGAGATGATTCTGCGCGTGCAGAATGCAATTCCAGCAATTGCTTCTGTCCCTACCCTCTCCACCCTTGAGATGGATACCCGTTATATCGTAGGTTATATCCACTCCCGAGGCGGTAAGAGGGCGAGACTATATCCTGCAGTCCCGACGGTCACGAGTTCATACCCCCAAGTGCCATAAGTATCTCCTATCTGGCGAACGTATCTAGCTGTTTAGCGGACGTGCGCTTAGACACCCATCCTAGCACAGCACACGCTTAGCGAGCGAGAGCATCGGCGCTCGTCCCGGGGATATCTTCCTTCTCCGAGAATTGATAGCGCACAATCTCGATTTTGCTCTTTCTCTAGCTTTCTCTCTCTCTCTTTTTCTCGTTATGAATCATTCGGATAAGCTGCCACTCGTTGCCATACCGTGCACGATCAATTCGTTTGTAAATTACAACGCACGTAGTGCGACACGCTCGTACTCGGAATAATATTTAGTTTAAGAGAATCGCGCTGCCCTTTACTTTTCGATAATATTACAGCCTGAGGCGGGCATCGTTAGACGAACGTCGCGCCATTCGTCTAAATAGTAGAGGAGAAGGTGGTATTATATGGCCTCCCTCCTCATTTACATTTTGTACAATAACTTTGTTGTAATAATCAATTTAAATTGAAAAGTTTACGATTACATTCGTCAATATGTTATTTAATCGATTCTAGATACAATGCATAACAGATCAAAGAAAAACAAAAGTAATAATGTGTGCCCGCTTCCCGCTCCACAAAAATAGATTAACAAAATTAGACTTGTTTAAAAAACACAGTGCTTTGTTATAAAATTACATATTTATTCAAAATTAAGAGAAAATATTGCAAAATATGCAAATGTATGTATGTACACTGAGAGAAGAGAATGATTGCAGTTACATAATTTAACTATAATCCATAGTCATTTTCGGTGTAAACTATGTTTTTATAACTGCAAATTATAGTTTTTAGTATTATTACGCAAATAGTAAGCAAATGTTGAAAAAAAATTGTTGTATTCATTTGTAATTGTGATTGCATTTATACATAGAAATGTTTATTTTATTTACTACATAGAAATGTTTATTTTATTTTTACCATCCATATCTTGATATTTTACTATATTAATATTTGAAATTATAATAATTTGTAGTAAAAATTTTTTATAGTTGGTAAAACTATAAACACAAACTTATTACTAACATTATAGCAGTAATAACTATAAAAATAGAGCTCTTAACCACAATTATTTTACTATGCAATTAGTCACAAATATCAAACAGTTTTTTCTTAGTGTATGCATAATTGTATTGAAAATCTATGGTTCATGTAATGTAAACAAGAAAGACACTCAAGTGTACATATATTAGCGTAACCGATTCCATAAGTAATCACTAGAATTAGTCACCTAATAACGGAGATATTACGAGAGGTCATGATACCTACAAGGACGTAACATCTTCTTTTCTGGTTCGCGATTTTCATTGCTCGTGAATGTTTCATTATTTTTATGACGATAACTGTACGACAGAGAAAAGTAAAAACTTAATTTTTTGTAAAAACTTAATTTTTTTATTTTTCTAATGTTTGATATTTTGAAATACACAAATAATTCCACACAGAAAAAACAGTATTAAATATTAATATTAAATTAAAATTAATGTACTCTTTCCAACAATCATTGTTTTATATATAAGCAAAAAATTATATTCTTACTTATATACATAATTTAATCTTTAAAAAATTTGATAATCTTATATTTTAGTAAAATATCTTTTTATTTAAATATTATAATAATTTTTTAAAGAACACAACATGATTGTTTTGTTAATAATAAACATATTAAAAAATTCTTATTCTCAGTTTAAAAATATTATTTTCTATCCGATACTTTTTCATCTTAATTTATGAAAATTATTATTGAATAATGAAAATATATTTTTCTTGATGAAATTATAGTTTCATATACAAAATGTCTTCATGTTTGTAATGTCTGTTTAATGCTGTGCAAGTTTTTTTTTTCAATATTTAAAAGGATGCTATACCTAAAGCTGAACTTCCTCAACGTCGATACTGCAGATTATTTTTTCTGCAGAAGGGAAAGGGGGAATGCTAACACTAAGCTAACGCTCTTTGTCCAACGCATAGATCTGTCTTTGTTTTTCGATTTGTAGTGCCATCTGCGAAAAGACCTATCAATTATTTTTGCACACAATCACTGTTCTGCTTGTCATCGTTTACATGCGCTAAGCGAAATTTGTACACGTATAGCTGTTAGGGATTAAACTTTTTTGTTAGGTTTTTGATTGGAATAACACACAGTCAGTGTTGTTTGTTAGAGTTTTCTGAAGTCCGGACTGGTCTCATTTCATACATACGAGCTACAGAATGTCAGTAAATGACAAAAGTTAACGTCGGTTGACAGATCCACGAGCCGAAAATAAATAAATTTTTAACTTTTTCTTCGACTTTCTCGTAAAATTTATCAGCCCGGACATTATTTTGGTGCGTACTTTAATTCTGTAAAAGGATTTTGTGATCTGTAGAGCCAATTCGAAAATTAATGAACACTGTAATGTGTCGGTAATTCCCGTCAGTATAGCATCCTCTTAAGTAGCATTTCGAAAATAAGGATATTCTCAAAACAAGAATGTTCCTTTGTCTGTGAAAACCTTAGCATTCATATCTCACGTGGAATGTTCGCAAATATCCATGCAAAGCGCTACTCGCGGATGACATTGTGCAACATCGGGAACAATGTCTCTCGATGTGCAGTCGAGATTTGTCGATTTTGCATGTACCAGTTAATTTTTACAATCGCGCAAAGTGTTGGCTGTGCAAATTGACTCGCGTCGACGCGACATAAGCGACGGCCGCGTTTACCTGTCGGAAATAGAATTCACATGCAGCGGACACGTCGAGAACATCTCGTTGTCGATTCCCTCTTATCTCGGTCTCCGTCGACAGGCGGAGTTTAACGACTCGCGCGCACACTGTGTTCTTTTTTTTTCTACAGCAGAGATCAGAGGAGAGATTGGATCTTTCGTTCGCGCTCTCTTTTTCCCTCCTTCGATTCTCTCTTTCTTTTTCTTTCTCTCTTTCTCTCTGTCGCGACAGAGCGAGTATATACATGTTAAAAATGCACGCGTCCGCGTATCCGAGTAACGTTGCGTGAGAACGCGCGCGTGTATGCGCGACGTTCTGCGTGCATTCGTGCGAGCGAGTGCACGCGTGCGGAGCATTTACGTAGGCTAATGTAATACGGGTGGTGATGTCAGCGAATCGGCCGCCGTCTAGGTGGCCTCACCGTTCGTTTACTTCATTTCGAATGCCTCTTGCGCCGCATGCAGAGACCATTGCTTTTTCGGTAAAAATGTTACGCGCTGATGTTGGCGTGCTCGCCAGGCCAGGCGCGCGCATTTGAACGATCCTGCGAAAACGTACGGCCGAATTGCGTGTATGTACACGCGGGATATGCGGAATCGCATGATGGAGCATCCTCTGCTGCGCGCATTGCGGATCGTAAACACGATCAGAAGCGAAAATAGACTGCGATGTATATTTTTATTCGTACGAGAAGTCTATTGCCTCCCCCTCGCCCCCCCTCTCTCTCTCTTTCGCTTCGATGGAAGATAACAGTAAGATAATTGTAGCTTGGAATCGAATAAGGTTGACAGGAAAGTGTGTAAGAGGATTTTCTCCTTTTTCACATTCTCTAAAGAAGTTGGGACGACTATTAACAAAATACTTATGGTTGAGTAAATCCTTGAGATTATCGCCGGCGAATTATTTAAACAAAAATTTCGTGCTTTATAATAACTCGTGATCCGTGATTATTTTTTAATTTGGATAAAAGGATTTTTTTTTTTCGTCAGCGCACGTGTAAGATATATTATTGAATGTCGATGAGAGAGTCTAAAGCTTTTTGCAATATTAAAGTGCTTCAAAAATAATAGGATATTAACGGCATTATTGTATTTTAGTTTTGTTTTCATTTATTAAATCTGTCTGCCAGTGCCCGTGCATTCGAAATGGCTATTGTGTGTTGATGCGATATAATAAAATATTCCATATTCAGTATGCATGATTGAAACATTAGTTGCGTATTAATACATTTGTATGTATTACATATACGTATGAGGAATATAAAATTGTTTTTTTTTTCTTAATATAAATCATTGTATAAATGCATAATTGGATGAATCGTATAACTTATTTATTATCTTTTTAGAGAACAGAATCAATATTTTGCAGAGAGTGTTCTGCAAGTGTTTAATATTTAACTAAAAATATATATTTTTTTTTTACAAAAGCTAATGGCACCAGCACGATATCGTCGCTAATGGAACAATGTTAAATGTCACTTCTCTGTTTAGTATGCATCAGTTAGATTCAATTGAATATTTTGCATGTGACAAGAGTATAATTTCATACAACGCAACCTTTCCATCTGCTGGGCAAGGTAAATCGAAACTTATCGCCCGGAGTAATGAAATTTTTCGAAGAGGAAGAATGTGTCTACTCGTATATGAAAGTCTTTCGCGTGTTAATGTAAGAGATATAGTATGTGCAAAGAAAATGCGAAACGAAAGAGAGAAACATGCGGTTGCAACTTTCTTGCGTGCGTCCTGAAAGATATATTGCGCGCGACGGCATTTTATAAGTGCGTGGATTCGCATCAGCGATATGCGTGACGGACCCGGCGCGCGGCGGCGCGTTTCAATAATTTTCTCACGGGAGTAAATTTTCGCGCACGAAAGTTTCATTCCGGCTCTGGCGACTTGCTCGGCCTTTTGCGGATTTATGAATTCGGATTTTTTTCTGTTTACTCCGACGAAACGTGCAATGTAACACATTCGCGAACGCGATCCATTATTGGTTCTTCGATGGCACTCCGGAGCGCCATCGAACTACACGTATTAAATTTCTTTCTTTTATTAATTTTTTTATTTATCGAAATGTTTTTAGCACAGTAAACGGTTGTTTCAAAAACCGTATGAAACAAAAGCATGGCTTATAATTCGTGTAAATAATCTCTTTCTGATTGGAGACAATTTTTCATTGGTTGACGTTGTAAGTTTGGCGATATCAATTAAAGTATAACGTAGAACACGAGAGGGGAAGGGGGGGGGTAAGATGACGACCTTAAAGTCGCTAATTTTTCCTAATTTCTGTGATAATATAAAAATAACAATCAATTTTTTTCATATTCATTAAAGCCTTGTTTATCACCAGTAAAAATTAGAAGCTGTCAAATAAATTAGAATTTTTTAAAATTTAGATTTTTTTTAGAACATGTCGTTTTGCCTCCATATATGAGTAAGATGATGAATAATCAAATAAAATTAAAAATATATTTATGAATTAGAAAATTTATTGTAATATAATAAACTCTTATATTATTCGGATACTTAATACAATATATTATAATTAAAGAAAAATGTAAATATATATTAATGATTTGCAAAAATAAAATTATATCACATATACAATCATGTCATATCACAAACAAATATGCTTACTGTACTTATTTTAAGTATCTTATCTAGGGCAAATCTAAAAGTTACATTATAAGTCGATTTTTATTTATTCTTCGACGTATTGCAAATGCGTCATCTTTCCCACACGACGTTCGTCATAACAGTTATCGTGTTTATTTGTTAAATATATTGTAAATGTTCTAATATGAAAACACGAAAAATGTGAATATGTTGTTGTATACGTTTTTAGTCATACAATATTGTAATTTTATGGAAAAAATGCAAATCTTTACTACAATTATGTCATTCCTTTTGAATAAATACCAAAAAATTACATACAGGTGCTTCCAAAACACATTTCTTATTATATTATCCATTTTTGTGGATAGATTAAAATCGAACTATTACAAATTATTCATCTAAAGTCTCTAATAAATTAAGCACCGGTTTGTCATTTGTTGTTAACTTGGAATAATTAACAATCCGTCATCTTACCGACTTCGTCATCTTTCCCCTACATACATTCGAAAAATGATACACTCGTCCATACGTCATACACGTTTATAGAAGTCTAAGAACGTGAATCAGTGGCTTTGGTTCAGATATCCAAACTGTATTCTAGGAACACTATACTGAACCACTACTGAAGCACTATTCTACACCGATCTATATATCTGGACTTGTATCATAACATTTTTATTTTAACGTTGGTCCAGTACTAAAATATAAAACTCACTTTTTTTATACAAAATTGGTTTGCGTCAAAACCTCTCCGGTATTCAATATACTGGTTTAAATGTATTATTCTATTCTCAGTTGGGTAACATTGAATATTTACTTCGGATTTTAGTATATTTATGAACGTCGCTATTCGGATAATATTAATAACCCGTATAAGCGTTAAAAAATGGTAACATAAATTTTCTTCCTTTCTATATTTGTACAAAATGTTCACTCCGTTTCATTCGTGTGACATTACGAATTTAGCATAACATCCTTTCTGAAAACATTAATTATTCTCGAGCGAGAAATTTCGAGACTTTCTCGATACGCGCGTTTCCTTTCGCGACGGCACTGCTGAAACGCGGTCCAGCGTGGTCCGCACGTAATCGATCGCGACCCGTTGATTTTCCTCGGAATGTCGATACGACAAGCGTCCCGGCATTCATGCGGTCGTCCCTAATCTCTGGATGCTGAACGGGCGCACGTACACCGGTATCTTGCTGGGACAACAACGGCAATCCGCTGCGGATCTTTGTGTGGAGGAGCTCTCTAAAACGTACACAGCGGGCCCGCCCTGCCGCCCCGTCTAATGGGTTGTCTCCAGCCCCACGTGGAAACTCAGCCCGGAACTCGACGAATTTCGAAACAGTTGGACGTGCCGCGGCGTACTGCGCACTGCTCGCTCTTCGACTTTCCGCCAGACTCCGAGACTTCCGCTCCGCGACTGCAGCCGAAGCAGTAATTGTCTTGCGGTTCTCGTGCAGCAGCTCGCAGCGTTTAACGTTTCGAGTCATCACGGGCAATCTGTTGACGGAATTAACGGAGTAGCGACGCCTGGGAGACTGAAACGTTACTTGCGTAGAATGACTCCCTATAACATTAATCTTGTAAATTGAATAGTCCCTGTTTATAATTATTAGACATTGATAATCTCGAAAAACGGTTTGACAAGTTGCCCAGATAGACAGATGAAGCGTCGAGAACGGCACGAACTTGAGTTAACAGATATTGGAACAATTGATCTTTCACTTCTTTGAAATTTCGCGAGATTGAAAGATTGATTTCGGTTCCTTAAGGGGATGATAAAGTAAGTTTTACAGATTGAACGACTAACATACAATTTACATACGTATAATTTACAAAACCTCAATACATACCACTACATCAATATTACATGCATATATTAAGTAGTAAACTTAGTTTCCGCGGTTTTTTTACTTAAAATCTCTCCCATTGCATGTAGACGTTTGGAAACATCCATTGGAGTAACATTTAATGCTGCAGACAATTCTTGGAGCGTTTGAGTTGAGTTTTCGTCCAATAATGCTTGCAATTCAATGTCTTCAAACTTTTTTGGTTGTTTATCATTCACATCATAATCACCACTCTTAAATCGCTAAAACCATTCTTGGCATGTTCTTTCCGATGAAGCACAATTGCCATAAGCTTCGACAAGCAATTTATGAGCTGCAGTTTTTTTCAAAGTAATGAAGCAGCACATGTCGAAAAAATAACTTCACGTTCCATGTTTAATCAAAAGAAAAAAATGTTCGCTTAAATGAATCTTTTCGCACTGAATTTTATTAACAAATGTCTAACCTCTAAAATGCAGCCAGTTTCAGATGTTAAAGTAAATTACACCTACAATTAGCGTCATCTAAATGTGAGCCACGGAAACTAAGTTTACTTCCTAGTAGATGCACAAATTTTCAAGCATACTAATCTTTCATGTTAAGCATCAAAGCCAAAATCTAAGAACATAACGTTGTTTTATCATGTAATCTATACCTCAAACCATTTCAGTTTTGTACAAACAGACTGCAAAATTTTTGTATGAAGCAAATATTGGCAGCTGTAGACGCCATGTTAGGTTAGGTTATGAATAGGTAAAACAGATCTAAATTTCTTAATTCTTTTCGTTCTCGGCATAAAGTCGACCGGTCCGAATTACATTTGTCCCTGTACTTTAATTCTGGAAAAGGATTTTTAAATCTATAAATACAATTGAGAAAATAGTGTGCTGAAAAAAATCGCGTTTGATCGGTAAAACAGGATAACTTTAGCATCCCCTTAACAAGATCGCCGTGTGTCCGTCACGAGCCCGTGCGCGTGACCTTTGTTATCGCGAGACGTGAACAAACCCAACTCATTTGCATCGCAGTTTGGAGAGTCAACTGCATGCCGCTGATTAATGGATCGCGCGCGGTACATCTGCTCGCGCGCTTACAGGTGCGCTCGCGCTCGTGCGTAGATAGTCTCAAAGATACCGCCCGCGAAAGTGGTCGGTGTGTCAGGTTGACATAGGACGCGTGTTGCCGTTCTCGCCCACGCGCATATCCGTTCCGTCGAATTAGCACGTGGGCATCGATTCTTTTCCCCTTCTCGATGTCGCGTAGCCATTGTTTAGGTCGATGTGTATGTTGTCACCTTCCGAACGCACGTCTCTATCGCGACACGAGGCTGCCGCACTGAATAATCAACAGATAAATCGCTTAAGTCAGAAAAAAGGTCCCCGACTGACACTAATGCGAATTAATCGCTTTAACGGGAGTGCTTCTTCTGTCCGCGCTGCCGTTGAAGAAAAATATCGCCCGCGTGCATCTTGTATTCCTGCCCACCGGTGATCATTCGTCGACATTTAAATGTCGTAAAATTCATAATAAAGCCCATCAATGTGTTAATAAGCGTTAACGTGGCTTGACCGTGCTTTCACTGTCGGCCGCTCGCTCGCTCGCTCGCTCGCGAGGTAACGGAATCTATCTGCTGTTAGCTTCTTACAAGGTGTGCCCGACGATCGTAAATAATTCGAGGAATCTTTTATGGCCCGCCGCTGCACGCGGATTGATATACGCGACCCAATTTCAGGTGTTATACGATAAGGCGTTCGTGTTCAAAAGCGTGCACCTGAATCACAAGGTGGACGCTTACTCGACCGGCGCCGTGTATCGTTTCGTGCGATAGAGCACGTTTAAAGAGTTATAAAGATAAACTGCAGATATAAAGATAGAGGTTTTAGCCTTTCCCGCGAGCGTTTATTTCCTCCCGGGCAGAGGAGGAACCGCCACGACGCGCCGTTAACGCGACAAAGAAATCCGTCTTAGATTCCACGGTCGGTTGCAACTCGGCGCAACTCGGCTCCCGCGAGATAACGTTATAGGCCAACGTCGGGGTATAATTACGATGATTTATCGATTGGCGCGCGAGCCATTCGTACTATGCGAGTTGAGCACGACGTGCGGGATGTCCCGTATTAATCATAGAATACAAAAGCTCTTACAACAACTTCGCGAAAGAGTTTACCTAGGAGCGACTGGCGGCAGGCAACTTGGCCGTAACTTTGTTTTCTCGACTCGTATTGTTGGTACGGTAAAGAGGGGCAAATTTCGGCGTTCTTGCGTTATATTTCATGTAACTTTTTTTTCTCGATAGTGGACATTTTTTTTTTTATAAATAGTCCAACTGATACGCGAAAAAATTCGAGCTTTTGATTGAAAATATAATTTAAAACTTGAAAACTTTCGAGATTACGTATTAATGTGGAAACGATTGCTTCGCCATAAAAACCATAAAGAGAGGCTCTGTGAAAAGCGTAAAAAGATATTCTCGTTGTACAAGCTCGCAAATTTTGCGGAATAATCCATTACTTTTATATATCGCGGTATGAACGGCTTATGTCAATTTTTTCGTCGTCCGACACCGCCGTCACGTAACGCAAAGCCCCGCGGATGATAATACGATCTCGGACATGTTGAGGATTTTTGAAAGTAAAAAGCAGAAAAATCCTTCATGCGCGTAACAGCGTATTCCACGAATTTCCACGCACACACAGGCATCCAATCGATAAAGTTTCCAATCACGAGCTGCTATATGTCTAGCCTTTTATTACGATCGTGTAGCATAGATTCAATCGAGTCCTTGCATGGTCTATCTCGGCATCGCCATCATAAAGATTAATCCGGGTTAAGCCGATGCTTTGCTTACGATGAATAGCAGAAACTATTATGTATACTATTCGATCATCGCGCATAACACACATAAAAGGACCGCTCTTTCGCCTCTAATCGGTCCATATGTGTACACTGGAAAAAATATTTTATGTTCAAGTAAAAACATTTATTTTAACATCATTTTCTTGATTAAAAAAATATTTCTTAAGTTTAAAAATAAATTATTTTATACTAACTAATATTTATTTAAATCAAGGAAATGATATTAAAATAAATATATTTGTTTGAACATAAAAAACATTTTTTTTTCAGTGTAGGAATTTCAGAAATACTAGGTAAAAAATTAAAAAATATGTATTGATTGATTTTAGTTACCTAAATTGAAAAATTATTAAATATGATATCTCAAATAATAATAATCTGTGTAATTTAGTTGCTACGCAACCGGTAGAACAAGAAACATTAATATTTTTCGCAGTATAATGCTTATTGTCGCGAAACATAAATATATATTTTGCAATATTTTCTTTGTTTCAGTATTGTTGCAATATTGTTTTTATATACCTGCATATAAATAACATGAAACACTAGAAAGTAAGCATAAGCACAATACTCGTTATATATTGAATTTATTTATAATCGCTTTTTTTATTATATCATATCATAATGTTACTATACTTACAAATGTTTCCCAGAAATCTTTTAAACTTGTATTTAAATATTTTTGTATAGTTTAATTTTCAATTTAAAAAATTACGAAAAGTTGCGAATTTGATATAAAAATCGACAATATTTAAACAAAATTCTTTATTACGTTGCTCTGAGCTCGTATTTTTTTCATAATTTATGACGGCAATATTTCGATGAATATTACGTGTATGTTGTTATATTATAGTTTTTTTAATTTATTAATAATTGAGTAATTATAGGTACTTGTTATAAACGAGTATTTACAATAATTATATAAATTAAAATATATTTAATTATAAAAATATTTAATTATATAAATTAAAATATAAATTTTTATTTTAAATACGAATTAGAATATTGATAAAAATTATCTTGAAATTTTATATTGTGGTTATCGATGTTTGGTTCATCGATTTAACTGGCGTATACACAGCAAAATATTGCCAAGAAAAGCGTTTACTCAATTTACTTCTTTTTTCTAGTAAATAATGATTATCTTTAAGAAAAAATGATAATGGTCTTAAAATATATTCATCACAAATTTTAAGAAATATTCATTATCGTATACTGAAGAAAAGAATCTACACTCTTTCGAAGAATATTATAAAATTGTATTGTCAGAGTAATAAGCAAATCGAATTTTTGTTTTAATTTAATTTTCTTGATTGAAGTATTAAATTACTAGAATTTGGAATATATTTTGAATAAATTTGATGCTTATAATCAACTTATGATAAATTTGTAGATGAGCTAGTTGAAATATCACTTGCTTCAAGTAAATGACAAGTATATTTTAAGAATATTGTTGAGAAAATATTCTTTGCAAAGCTAACCATTACTTAAAAAGAGAAAACTAAAAAAAATTGATCAATCGCTTTTCTTAGCAGGAGAATAACATTTTTCTGTATGTAGAGTTAACGTCGCCAGCGGTTGCAAATAAAGATGAAATGTACGATACTGAAATATTCATGTAATAAAACTAGTTCATGTTTCTCGATTTATCTAACCAGGGATTTATTTTGCTGACTGTAAGAATCTCAACATAAAGTTAATCTTTCTTTTCATATTACATGTCCTATTTTCACGAGTCTCTCGCTTAATTGAGAAGAAAAGCAAGTCATCCTTATACAGTACTCTTCTCCGAGTACAGCACGTAAAGATCTCGATACTATCTTTCCGAAATGGTGTAACTATCGAAAATCTGGTCACCAATATTTCTTGAATATCCAGGCGTGACAAATTGCTCAAGATTTGATTTAATACGACTTCGCGGCCTTGATACGGTACGAGGAGAACACGTAGCACCTAGAACCGGCGATCTCTCTCGGAGAGGTTTAGTAGTTCTCGATTTCAAGATAGCAGTTGTAGTAGTTTGGGAGCTTCGGGTCGTCTAATCGGGCGCTTCTGTAGCCTTGTAACTCAGGCACCGGCAATATCGTCGCCACGTAAGGCACCCTGGCGTGTCTATTTATTAGATCGTGCTCCAACTTTGTTAGGCAACAACAACGCTGGATTCCAAACGGAGAAGCCGGTCGTACGACGGGAGGTAGGCAGGACGACGAATTGGCGGAGGTGGAGGAGAAGTGGAAGGGAAAGGGAGACGAGAAAGTGAGAGAGAGAGAGAGAGAGAAGGAAGGAAGGAAGACCGGCGGCGGCAAATCCAGACTACGCCGAACAGAATTACTGGTTATCGGGTATCTTAATTACCTGCAGAATGAACGGCGCCGCTGTGCGATAATTTCGTTCGTTAAAGTCCTCAAGCTGAGAAGAACGTCCTTTAATTTCTGCGGAGGCCAGGCAATCAACAAAAGCGTCGCAGCAGCGCGCTCCTCCGTCATCTCGGCGGCGGGACAATAGGCGCCACTGTCGAGGCGCCGCGCGTTATAATTACTGTTGAACGGCTAATATATAATATATACCGGAAGTCGTCCTAAGTTTCGATTGTTCGCGCGAGGCANCCCCCCCCCTTCTCGAGGAAGCGGAAACCTTCGCGTCCACATACCGATCGGCGAGTGCCTAACGGACCGAAGATAACGAACCGAAGCGTGCAGGCACTTTGCACTACTTTGCGGCGATTATCATCGAGCTCTGGTGTAGTGACAAACGAGTCTTGACGGCGGTAGGTCATTAATGCTAGTCTCGCCGACGGAGGAGACGCATAATTAGCAGCGAGCCGTCTCGCATTGTTAAGCGAGGAAGAGGAAGGTCACTTTTGCACGCTCCTTTGAAAGGGATAACTGTTCTTTCGCGCTGTTCTTGCCTCCTCGGATTTATCATCAGGTGAATCGCGATTTGTGTTCAGCGACGGTCTCTCGATGTGGTTTACAGAGTGCGATTAATATCAAGAGGCGCGGTCGCGTCTCGCGCCAAGTCTACGCTTCAGCGAGTCGCAGTCAATATTTTCGCGAAGGAGAACCGCCTGTCCTTCGTAGCCCGAATTTCGTCCGGAGGGGAAGTGAGCAGGGTTTGAGTGCCGAATTTTGTTCGCAAAAGTGTTGAGTGCGAGTCCATCGTAAGTGCGTGAACTTGCGATCGCCGATCGACTCGCGTAATCTGCGTCGCGCCAGCAGCGCGAACGGAATAGACTCGTAACGACATAACGAGCACATTACATCGATTGTGTCTGCGCTTTTGTCATTCCGATGTTTTTCATCGTCGCGGCAGTGGTGTCGTAACGGCTTGCACGTGCTTAGAGGGAACGAGAGAGACAGGGAGAAGAGCCAACAAGTGGGAGGAGGATAGAGCGCACATATTTGCTTTAGCGCGTAGCGCCGGTGGGAAAGAGTGCTAAATACCGACGTCGTTGACGACGATCGTATAATGGAAGTTTATTGAGGGACTTACGAAGAGCGGGAGAGACACAGAGAAAGAGAGAGAGAAGGAAAAGGAGAAGACTACCATACACAACTCGGTCCCGAGACACCGGTTATGACGTGACGAGAGGAAAAGTTGCCCGGCGAATGTACGTGTATGTGTTGCGCGCGCGCGTGATCCCAAGCGAAGAAGACACCATGAGGTCGTTACGAGTAATGGTCCTGCTGCTCTTCTGCTGCATCATCGGTAAGTCGATCATTCTGTTGTTCATTGCCGATCGATCGGCCAGTCGATCGTCTCCTTATCGCTTCGGCGGCGACTATAGCGATGGCGACGTGTCGTCCGCTTTGGTCCGCCACTACTATACCGCGGGCGTTTTGCTCTCGTCGCCGTTGAGCGATCGCTTCTTCATCCATTATTACGAGATTAATTGAATTGGTTATGTAGAGGCGATAACGCGCGATGAAAATTTAATTTTACGCGCAATGAGAAGAGTGTTCGTTTGAGGGAAAGTTCAACTTTATCGGATGGATAAAGCGCACCGATTGCCTCGAATTAGTGAAAATTGCTTGAAAATGTTTTCATACTTTCGGAACTATGTTGAGAAATTCATGTATTCTCTATTAGTTGCATACCACGGTTTGAAAAAGCGCTGGAATTTCGCGCTTCCTCTTAGGAAACTATTCGCGAGCGAATAAATTAAATAGATATCGCGATACACACGTACGCGAATGCGGTTTTTCTCTACAAAGACGACCCACCGAGGCAAGATTAATTGCACGTTTGCAGTGCATCGCGACCGCGAGTGCTTTTTAAAAAATTAACTCGTGATTTATGTCCTACGCTCCGCCGATCTCCTGAGTGTCACAATTCTTTTACGGTTTTTCCATCGTCATCGCGCACACTTTCTTGCCGCTCAGATGAGACTGAGCAAATCTGCTTGATGCTTTTTGAAGTATTTATGCCTATCCCTTGCGCGCAGACTGTATCAATGTTATCACATTCAGAGAAAAATTCATAGTGTTGGCAACTATAAAAGTGAAAAATATACAAGTTTCATATGTAGAACTAATGTTCATAGATCAATATCCTATTTTATAGTTAGGGAACTAAAGTTTAGTTGCAATAATTTTTAAATTTAGTTTGTATGGCAGCAACTATTAATTTATAATGAAATAGCAGCTCAACTATAATTACATTGTTATAGATTTCATATAAATAAGTTATGACAATTTCATTCTTTCAATTTACTTAAATATTACGACTGTGATAACTATAATAACAATGCAGCAATGTAGGATCCGAAGTGCTAGAAATGAAAACAAAGGATCCCAAGCTTGAATCTCAGTCAGTTCAATTTTTCACTTACATTTATATTTATATTTTTAATATTTTACTAGTTTTACTATTTTTCTATAGTTTATTCAACAATTTACTACAAATAAATTTACTCTTTATTTTCCTAATTCATATGACTTATTATTGTTTATGTTACAACTTTATAATAATTGAAGTGTTGTTTATTCATAAATTTATAGTTTCTGGTACGATTTTTTTCTTTGTGTGCATTTATAAAACATCGTGTATGGGCCAATTTGGTGCTGTTACTTTAATAAAATATATTTTTAATATTTCATTAACAGCTACGACGCGACGTATTACATACTTATAAATTACTGTATATCTAAGTGATGTTGAAAGTGATAGATCGAAAAAGTACGTGGCGTACATAAAACATTGTCAACAATAAATTAGTATGAAAGAAACGTTGCAACGCGTCGCGAATTAATCGAATCTGATGTCAAAGATGAAATTGTTGTAATAATTTTCGTCAGTGTATGTTTAAATTCATCTAAAATGACCATGCTGCATTAAAAAATAATAAATAATAATAAATAAATAGGTGATATATACTAACGGTAGTTGTCGTGAAAAATAAATCTTACGTTGGCGTAGCGTATTATTATATTCACTTTATACTTTATATTATGACTTTTATTATGGTTTTTATTTATGTTATTGTACATATTTATAATTATATAATTTTCTTTATAGTGCTGCGTCGCAATGTTTATTTCATACTAATTTATTGTTGACAATGTTATGTTTTTTTCCGACCTGTTACTTTTACATCATCATTTAGATGTACTGTAATTTATAAGTTAGTATATTGTGATGAAAACTCCGTAGAAACATCGTTTCATGGTGAAATATTAAAGATATATTTTATTTAATCATCACCCAATTGTTCGCTCGTTTGTTGACCTGTATATTTTTGTATTATTGATTTTCGAGCTGTTCAATATTTTATTGATTTATCATTTATAAATTGAAAGTTTAGGATCGATACGAATCTGAAACGCCATCTCATTGTTCGCAGATTGATTTTCATATGGTTATTTAATCTGTTTATTTATCATTTATGAACTGAAAGTTTTTTTAGGATTGATACGAATCTGTTTGAGATGCCACTGTAGTTCGTAGATAAAACATTAGAACATGCCTTTATCCTGCGTTCTAGTACATCGTATAATCAGTATTACTTGCACGCTCAGCTCCGTCCGTGATTATGTCAGTTACACTGGCCGTTACTCGGCTTTACGAGTACAACTCCCCGGACGATACAATGGGATGTAACTCAAAAAGTGTGCACCTCGCGCTTTATTGGTCACTATTATTGATCAATTTCCCATTTATTCAATGATAATGCTCTACATTGGTATATTTATCATTTATTCGATATGATTTATCCGATTATTTAAGAAGAGAATTGTATAAGAACTAAATTTAATATTTGATAATTAAATCAAGCATACGTAATATAAACTATAGATTTTTAATACTGACCGTCTATATCGGGACGCAGCCCAGGTTGCACAGATCACAATGTAATATACAAATTGCTCCAAAACTAGAAATTCGATAACCTTTACAAGAAATTTTGTCAATCATTTGTATAATGAGTTGTATATTCTTTCTCTCTATTTTTTTAACTTTGATTTTTATTTGCGTATTTATTACAAAAAGGAATATTTTTTGTCAGATTAAATTATTTGAAAAACTTTTCCTTTTAAAGAAAACAAAAGTTCAAAGATTTAGATTTAGAACATATTGTTTTCATATCCTAAAGTGTCTTGCTCAATAGTGATATTTAAAAATTATCTAGCTAAAACTATATTGTTATATCTACATAAATTAAAATTAAATCATCTTTATCTTATCTAAGATAAAATTACATGTAATTTATCTTATCTTTGCCTAGATAATTTAGTTACCTAAGCGCAACACTATTACCTATGCCACGATACAATTTCGAAAAAGAAATATAATTGAGTAAAATACAATATTAAATAAAGTTCATTTGCAAAGTAACTGTGAAAAGGAAGTGGGTCACACAGAAGATGGCATACGGTTGATAAAAATCTCGTGTCGTCTTTAAATAAGCAGAAATATATCAGACGACAAAAGTGACTACCTCACTTTGTGTAATGACTACACGAACGGAATTTTTCTCTTTATCTCGGACTATTTCGTAACTATCAGGTTGGATAAAATGGGTCACGAGATGATCCGAACGGAACACAATCGTAACGAGCATTACCGACTCGGCACCTGTCTCTTTTTTTCAACTTTTAACTTGGTCTCCGTTTTTCCCGACTTGGCCTATATATTTTTGTTACACGTGAGAGTTTCGCGCGGCGAAAGAAGAAGCTTAACGAAGACCTTATAAAATCCAGTCATTCGCGCTTGTTTTTCACCTTCTTTCACGATGTTATAGTCTTGTTCTCCGCTTTACGCGCTATCGGGCGATTCGATAGGATAAAAAAAGGGAAGAACGAAAAAAAGAGAAAAACACAAACGGCGCGATCGCTGGTTTGCCTTTTGAGCAGAGAAAGGACCGTGCGAAGCTTCGAAATACGAAACGAAATACTGTGCGAGTGTATCGCTAATTAACAGCGTGGAGCATGCGAGGCCTTTCCTCTCCCCCTCCCTCTCTTTCTCTTTCTTTCTGGTCTTGTTATACTCGTATACATGTACATATATATCTCGTGCATGTTGACTCCGGTATCGAATACTTCGATGACTGGTTCCCCAAGCGGAGGGGCACGAGAGAAAGAAAAAAAAAAAGAAAAAGAGCGAAAGAAAAAAAGATATTAAAAAGCGTCTTTTGGCAAGCGCGTTTCTCGCTGCAGAGCGTTATTTCACCGCTCTTTGAGGCGCGAGGGCGCGACGCCTTTCTGCATTTGCTTAAAAGGAAAGTTTCCGCCGAGAGAAATACGTTAGCTCCTCGACTCGTTAAATACGGCCAAGGTCTGCCCGAGTAGAGAGACGTCCGTGTCTCTTGTCCTCTTTCTCGGCGCTGTATGTACGGGCAGGGGGAAAAATGGATATTCCAGTGTAAGGCAGGTGATTTAATTTTAATATTTTTTACCTTTTAACGACCTTTGAGTGACACGAAAGAATAAATCGCGAAACTTGCAATACTCCCTAAATCTCGTAGAGCGAAACACCACTGTGAAAGTGTGAAAATTGAGCTTGTGCAATTTTCGAGTGATTTTTCACTCGACACTCAAACGAGATTTAAAGAGTATATATTTCCTTGTGCTATTTTCATATCTTTTATCTTCTCACAATTATTATTATATCTGTAATTTTATCAAAGTTGTATTCACGTAGAGAACAGTTATATAATGCATTCCGAATAAAAAATCGTATCAGCATATATATAACTTTGTTAACAAACAGCACCTCAACTTTGTATTACAAAGATGTAATAAAAACAATAATAAGTTATATGAACTAAGAAAATAAAGTAACATTAACCATTTGTAGTAAAATTGTTGGATAAACTGTAGAAAAATATTAATGCAAATGTAGGTGATGGAAAAATTGAACCGACTGATTCGAATTAGGGATTCTTCGTTCTCATTCTCCTACTAACACTTAGGCTGCACTCATAGCGCTTGTAAACATCATTTGTCCTTGTTTAATATTTGATAAACAAGAATGAAATGATGCTTATAAACGCTTATAGCGCGTGAGCGGCCAAAGTAAACGCACCCTTAGCAGGGCCCTTAGCAGAGCTGCACCACTACTTCATTGCTATCATAGTTATACTGGTCGTATAGAGAAGAAGATTATGGGCTGTCTAGATATTATGAGTACCCGTATTATCTCCGTTATTAGGTGACAAATTGCTAGTAATTACTTACGGAATCATTTATTTAGTAGCCTACCATTATGTAGTAGCGTTAATATACCAATACACAATAGCTGACAATTATTATAAAGCATTTTTACTTTTGAGTATTTCAAAACTTTTTCAAAGCACATTTTAACATTTAATTACATATACTTTCTCATTATTTTTAAACTTGAAACTACTATCATATGAATGTATGTAATATATTCCAGTATTGTTTGTTATTTAATTTTTTATTCGGTTATATACATTTCGAATCATGCAAAGTAAAATAATAACATGGAATTTTGTTAATTAGTTTTTTAAACGAAATTTTCATATCGAAATATTTCTTCACTGAGAAAAAAAAATGATTGGAAAACTAAAATATTTGGCCCGATACGTGCAACTAAATATTGAGTTAGTCTTGGTTAAAAATTTTGAATAGTTGACATGAATGAATTATATCTTTTTTTTGAGCACCTGAATAATTGTTGACCCTATGTTTAGTTGATCAGATTAAATATTTTAGTTTTTTAACAAAATTTTTTTCTCAGTGTTTGATAAATCGATTATCACTTTAAAGGGCTGTATTCAGAAACATTAGAGATATGATTTTATCTTTGTTGTTTAATGTTAAACAAGAATAAAATGATATCTTTAATGTTTCTAAACGCAGGAAAATTTTAAACCATGGAAAATTAAATATATATAATTTTATAACAAAATATTGTTTCTTTTTAAACAAAACCAATTTTTAAATTTATTTTTGTGGTGATCATATTACCGTCCATGTTTTTCTTTGATCCATTATGCGGTGTCATCACAGTTTTATAAATCACTAAGTAATATTTCATAACTTCGAGCCTGGAATCTATTAAAAAATTATTTTATGAATATAATCGTTAAGTTTCAATATAAAATATTGATTATTAACAAAGTTATTGAATAAAATGTAGATGGGTGCCCATAATACCATCTTCTCCTGTACTTAATCGGCCATACGTAAACTGAAAATATATAATTATCATAACTTATTTGTAGCAAAGTCTATGTAATTATGTAATTGAAGTTCTATTTCATTACAAACTAATAGTTGTACAAATAATTTTGTTATGACGAAACAAACTCTTTTTTAATTATTCCTAACAAACACCAAGTTATTTGTAATACAAATATTAGTTGTAATTTCCCACTCAACAATATAATTGTTATATAACACTCGTTATATAACAGTTACATTCTTGGGAAATTACTGGATTGCAACTGGATTAAAACTTGCAATAACTATAAAATCGTTTATTGAACTATGTTCATTAATTCTTAATATAAAATTTAATTGTCACTTTTATAGATGTCACCACTATTTTTTTCTGCGTTTACTTATTCATTTCCTTTTATCTCAATATACAACTCTTCTAATTCGCAACTTCACTTTTCATTCAAATCTGTCGTTTGTGTTACATCTCATGATTTACATTTCGTTCCATTCCTCGCGATTATACCGTGTTTCGTACCGGTGTCGCTTTCGCGGAACATATAATGGAATTAACATGCTAATACTAATACTGACTTCTGCATTCCTTTTGTCCGTCCAATCTCTGCACGTCTTCAAGCTAATAGCCCGTCCGCCTCCGCGCTCGTCCCTGAAAACGAAGCCAGCCAGCGTATACCTCGTAGAACGGGAACAAAGTCCTCGGTGTATGATGACGTACAACGTGCGCGCGACTCGATAACGTCGAGCGAGCGCGCGGACGCTCCTCGGATTTCGCTTTCGTTCGCAGAAGCCTGCGAGATGGAAACGGGAGATCGCGAGGAAACGCTGAGACGCCAGAGTTTAATCGGAGAACGCGAACGCTTCGAATCTCGGGGAATTCTCTCTCACCGCGTTGTAAACAGTGCGGTGCAGCCGCCGATCGAAACGCCGTTATATTTCATTCCTCGATCGAGTCGAATTAAATCAATTTGTACCGGCCGTTGCATTCTCGTCGGTCGAAGCGGTGAGCGAAAGTCGGATTTACCAAATGTGTTCTCGTTAATCGTCATGATGGAATTATCACGCGATAACGTGTTTTACTCGGAACGAATCGAAATTGGGACGGACGAAAATAAATGACGGCTTTTTTTTTTCATCTCTGCAAAAGTATCGTTCGCGTGGCGGCGAAACATTTTTTTGCTTCGGACGATCCAGTCGCGGTTTAAAAATGCACCATATGAACTCACTAAAATCTTTCAAATTGCTGCTAATGAAACGTTCCAACAAGCGTCGTATTTAATGCTGCATTGCTCCTGTTGATCACTCTTTCTTTCTTTCTTTCTTTTTATTGGACCTGCCACTAGTGCACATACATGTACACATATGCCGCGTGAAAATAACGCGTGGCGTGTGAAATACGTCGAAATAACGGAACGAAACGCGAGAATAATCCGCGGTAATATATGCATAAACACCGGAATAACATGTAAATTGCGAGGCACGAAACGCGCGCAGCGTCTTGGCGCATCGAGCAAACTTAAATACATCGTTGCATCGAGGAGGTGCCGTTAAATATGTCTGGTAGTTATAGGTGTGCGCTGTGCTATTAAGCGTGAAAACCTTGCAAATGCTAAATGCGTCCGCGGGATTATCCTTTCTGCCTCTCGAACGCGCCGAACATCGCGGGTAAGTCCGAATTATGAACGCGACGACGTTACAAGGTTAAAATTGGTCGCTCGTGAAATCAAGCGCGAGACCGTTGCGAGACATTTCTCCTTATTCTCGTAGCTTAATGACGACCATGAATTTTTGCTCCCCCACTCTGCAAATCTCGCAGAATGAAACGTCAAAAAGACGTCTAAAAGAGTGAACATTAAGCTTGCGCAATTTTCGAGCGATTTGTCATTCTAAAATTAAGTTTGTGAAGTTTTCGAATGATTTTTTACTCTAATGAGAGTAAAAATTTGTTCATGTAGAGTAAAAATTCACTCCTACAGAGTGAAAATTAAGCGTGTGGAATTTTTAAATACTCTAATAAAAGTAAAACTTCACTTGTGAAAATTCAATCCTACAGAGTGAAAATTAAGCTTCAGCAATTTTCGAATGATTTTACACTCTACGAGATTTAGAGAGTAATATTTCGGAAATATTTTATCCTTTTTCTTACATATGTAGAAAAATTTTTTTTTTTACATGAAACGCAAAACATAATCCGCATGACATCACGCATGCTGTTAAATTGAAAATAGTCACCTGTGTGATGTTCTTTTAAATCAGAAAAATTAAGGTCACAGCCAATTTTTTTATTAATCAAAAAATCCATATCTATTTTTTATTCGAAGATTTGATTCAGTTTGTACAGTAGAAACAAATTACACGGTGTTTCTATCGAGAAAAATCAGAAAAACTGGAATTTTTGAAAGAATTTTAATTTTTCTTTTTTACTATTGAAATGGATTTTCATGGGATTTTATTGATGCTTAGGGAAATTTTAGGAATTTTACTTCTAAATTTAAATTCTATCTCTTTCTGACAAAATTTTTTCTTGATGAATGAAGAATATTGACAATGTCGCTTAGCAATGAATAAGGCATATTCATTCGCATATATTCAAGTATATTTTTTTGTGACTTGCGAGTTTTTATAAAAAAATGAATGATAATATAAGACAATATATATTGTTCTGTAAGAGATCTTTTGAATTTTGCACTTTCGACGAGCTAGATCCGCGTATTGCAGCCAGATTATATGCAATTTAGTTGATATTAGTTTTTTTAATACTTTCCTAAATGTAATATTGAATACTTAAATGGTTTTCCTTTGTGATTGTATTAAGGAATATTACAAAGCGCAAAATAATAAAATAAATTTCTTTCGAAGCTGCTTTAAAAAATTCTCCAGTTTTATTTGAATAAAATTCCTGAAAAAAATCTGGGAATTCTCCGAGAATTATTTTAAATTCGAGTAAATATCCTGAAGTTACGATTCATAGTTCTGTTGAAACTAACTATAGAAAGTACCTCAAGTGAGTGTTTATATCATAAAATAAAATTTGTTAAATTTGTTATAAATTCGAAATAATAATATGAGTTTAAATGAGGTTTGAGTTGAAAGATATAAGCTATTAATACCTTTACGTTTATACAGTACAAAAAGTTTATATTATGTTTCAATAAAAGTCTATTCTTACTGAAAATGACTTCATGTAAAACTTTTACATTTATATGATCTAATAAACAAATATAAAAAAAATAATTTATAGAGACAGCCTTACTTTAAATTGAATTTAAATTATAAAATGTATATTATAATATATTTCATTTTTTTTTTAAGAACTATTAAGTATATATGAGCCCTTAAATATACAATCCTAACAAAAACTCATAATATATAAAAACATTTTATTAACTAATTTCTTTATTTTTAAAAAATACTGTTATAATAAGCTGTTTAACATACTTTTTTTGCTTATTTAGTATTTTTGTGGTTTCCCCTTACTTTTTCAGAAAATGTTGATTAAATCTATAATCTGTATACATTCTTTAAAATATTACTAAATTATAGAAGAATCAATAATATACAATATGTAATTAATAACAACTAGAGTTTTAATTGGAATATAAAAATTATCCCAGAGATCGTTTCCGCAAACAAAAATGAGGCAACTATTCCCGAGTTAAAAGAATGTCTTAAAAGAATGACTAGGAACGACATTTATTTATAAACGCAGCTACATATTGCGAGTAGAATTGGACGAAGAATCCGGATCGTAGTCGACGACTTACATACACATATCATAATTCAAGTATGGCGAAACTTTCACAGTGTGTCCGTGCGGATAGCCCGTGTCGGGGCCGTGAATCAATTTACGATGAGAATAAAAGGATATCGCGGCGGGGGGTTGAACCGGGGAAGAAGAATGGACCACGGGTGATGGTGGTGGGCGGTTGCCGGCGCTGCTGCTGCCTGCAGAAACGTGCCAAGTCGATCCGCTTCTCGAGAGGCGCTGAAACTTTCACGAGTGAAGAATATCGGCGTCTCGGCAGGAGGACGTAGCTCATGAGAAATCGCGTAAAATCGTACAAGAAGTAAAGTCCGATCGTCCCCCTCGCGCTCCCGCGATGGATTTCCGTCGTCCACACTGCAGTTCTCGAGCGAGTTCTCTTTCGCGAGAAAAAATTCGCGAAATTTTCCGAAACTGCGGTTATTGTTACTCGTAGTCAAATTTTTCCTTTTTCTGATAATGTATAATCGAAAATGGAATTGTTCTTATTACACAATGATTGTGTTATGAAAGTGAGAAGGAAGAGGGGGCTAAAATACATCTTCCAATATTTTAAGTAGGAAGAATGATGAGGTAAAAATATGTGACTACATTTCTGAATATTTATTTCTGCTCATTCTTTTCAACTGTACGAATTCGCTTTCTCGAAACTCATTCACCTTGGGTTATATTTAGAAAATTTCGCCGAAAGAAGAGAAATATTACAAGCCCTTATCTGTGGTGTTTTAAATAACGAAATCGATTTCGCGAAATAATGTATTTAACTTTCGGTGAAGATGGGGTATGGCATTCCACAGCAAGATTTAAACTCCTATAACTTGGTTTGTTTTCTTGTTTTGAAAGATTAAAACGTTTATTCCCTTTTTATTATTTTTATATCTTGAGGAACAAGAATCAATGTTATAAAAGTGTCGTATTAAACTAGTATCTGTATAGTGAAGTATAGCATGGAGTATGAGGTACTACATATGCACTGAGAGGAAAAAAATGATTGCAATTACAATAATTTAACTATAAATAGTCATTTTTTACTCCAACTATATATTTATAGTTGTTTTAACCATGCCATAGTTTTTAGTTATTGTATCACTATGTAAATAGCGAATGTCAAAAAACAGTTATATTCACTATAATTGTGATGCATTTACTACATAGAAATATTTATTTTATTTTTACCATTCATATCTACAATATAATAATTGAAATTATCTTAATTTATAATGAAATTTTTTCACATTTATTAGAACTATAAATATAAGGTTATTACTAAAACATATCAGTAATAACTATAAAAGTGAAGTTACTAACCTTAATTATTATACAATTATAGTCATAAATACCAAACGTTTTTTTCTCAGTGTGTTGATTTTTTCCATCCGATTCACGGAAGGTTAAATTCGGCACAATTATCCATAAATAGAAAGTATATTAAAAGACTGTAGATAAATTTAATATTTACAAAAAATTGTATTTGAAATGTGATTATAATAATTAAATAAACAAAGATAAATGTTTAAAATCATGGTAGTCGTGGGACAACATAATATTTCAAAGAATTTTACTATAATTTTAGTAAAATTTAATTAAACCATTTTACATTTTATTATGGTAGATTAATCAAACAGAGAAAATTACATAAAATTCTTCAAAATATATCATGTTGTTGACCATGATTTTAAGGATAAATTCTAAGAGAAAATTCTCTTTGCGTATAAATATTATGAATCTATTACTGGTCATTGAAAATTTGGATATTGTTGAATCCCCTCCTCTCTCCCACACAGTACGATTCACCACTTCGTATAATGTACTATCGCGTGGGAAGGTAGTATGGGAATTATGGTCGTATATCTCCAAGTTGGCAGTCGTTCTTATTGTCAAGTATGATACGGTAATTAGCGGATAAGCGCGAATCGGATTAATGCGCGTCGCGTTTATACAATGGCGAATCTTGGTTGAACTCGGTATCTTAATAGCTTCGAGTGTCAAGCGCAGCATTAGTATGAAGTTTCGTGTACTGTAGCGCATGCTGTTGCATTATGTTTGTGAGGCCGTTTAATTGTTGTGGTTTCGAGTTTCTCCATTCGTGCTACGAAATAAAGCGCGATGCGATCAAACATTTACAACGCGTGCATAAAACATCGGGATGCAATTTTAATAATACAATGATGCGTGTAACTGATTCAGAATTGTTGTACCATACCTATTTGGTGTAAATATTGTTCTAATGTAATTATTTTTCTGCTTTTATCTTATCTTTTATGAAAGAGTTATTCTGAGATTGAATATTTTACTTTTTTTTTATAGTTAAATGATAACTTTGTTACATTATGTTAATACACGGAGAGAATTTTTTAGCTCTATGAATAATCCAATGTTCTGTAAATCACATAGATTACAAAATGTATTTTCGTTAAAATTGACGAGTGAATATTCTATCATCATTTTGACGGTTGAAGTACACATATTTTTAGGTATTCCGTATGTTTCACAAGGCTTTGCTGATTGCTGTTTCAATATTCTTAAAACTTTACAGGCGATAGTTTTAAAGCGTTACAAATTTGTTTATATCATTAAAACGAGCATAAAAGATGGAATGTATATATTGAAATTATTTTTATATAGAACAAAGTCTTATAATATTACGAAACGTTTCGGCTGTACTTAGCCTTTTTCAATCGTCCAACAATTAATACATAAATCTTCGGTAATACGAGAATCTTAAGAATTCGCGCCTAGTTCATTTGACACACGATGCCTGACAAACACTTTCTCGCTTCCAAACGAGGAATTGGTGGAGTTACAGCATCGGTAGTTCGTTCACATATCTGTGATGTATCTGTTCGGATTGCGGAGATTAAGCTACTGGTGACTGAAGATTCGAAGTTTTGATGCACAACTAATTATTGATGTTAACTAATAGCGTTAGCGTATTACCAAAGATTTATGTATTAATTGTTGGACGATTGAAAAGGGCTAAGTACAGTCGAAATGTTTCGTACTATTATACGAGTAAGACTTTGTTCTATATAAAAACAATTTCAATATATACATTCCATCCTTTATGCTCGTTTTAATGACCTTCTTGTAATTACAAATAGTGTTTAGCACACATGAGCCCATATATCTTATTGTTTTGATTATTATTTATATCAGTCGTGATGTTTTAATAGCTAGTTGCAAGCGCGACGATATTTTTCACATTTAAATCTGGTTGCGCCAGTTTCAGTTGATATGAAGGAAAAGAGGTCATTTAAATCTAACTGATGATCGTAAAATGTACAATTATAGTCAGAATATATAATGTAAGAATGCTGATATCATTAGCTGATTAACGTTAATCCGGCTAAATACAATTATTGGGGTTATTAGTTTTTATCAGGTATTTTTTTTTAAAAGGTAATGATATTTTTTACTTTTATTGCATTCTTTAGAAATTGTTGAGATGTAATAATATACGTAATGTAAGTTAAAGACATATGTATAGAATATTTGGAGTAATCGCGTTATTGGTACAATTATAAAAATTATTCTACTGGAATAATATTCTGAACAAAATTTTTTGATATAAAAACAATTGTTTATTTTTTAAGTTTAGATGGTTCAAATATATTTTCAAAGTTGATATTGCATTTATTTTTGTCATGCAAATATCACACATAAAATACATATAACGCACGCACGCACACAAGTTAATAAATAAATGTATTATATTACATATTATATTTGTATGATTAAATTGTACATACGAGTAAAACTATTTTAGTTAATATAAATAGAGTGTTTACTATCGAGAAAAACCGGGAAAACCTGGAATTTTAAGAGAATTAATTTTTTTACCCTTGAATAAATTTTCATGGAATTGTATTGATACTCAGGGAAATTTTGTTGAAACGTTATTTTTAAATTTAAAAGTTGAAAGAAATTGACACAACCGAATAAATCACAATAATAAAAAGTAATATCAATGAGTCGACACTGAATATTCGTGTATAATAATATACTATCATTAAAAGGTTAAATGCAAACGTTTAGTCCTATTTTTAAATTTAAATTCCATCTTTCTTTTTCTGACAAAATTACTTCTTTGGTCATTTTTTCTTGATAATGCAAATTACCGTCTATCGATTAGCAATAAATATGGCATGTACATACAATCTCGTGTGACTAGTAAGTTTTTATAGAAAAATAGTGACAATAAAAGTAATACATCGTTCCAAATTGGCGTGTTTAATTACATTAAATTTGAATTTTGTATTTCCAGTGAATTAGATCTATGCAGGGACACATCGTTATATTTAATCTATATTATTTCTTTAATGTAGGTACTTTCTCAAATTTAATATTCAAACTTAAATGCCTTTGTGATTATATGATTAAGGAACATTAAAGGTATAATAAAATAAATTTACTTCAAATAGTTGCATTAAAAAAATTTCTAATCTTGAAATTTTGAACAAAATTCTTGGAAAATTCAGGAATTCTCAGGGAATTCTTTTACAAAATTAGAGTAAACACTCTGACAACTATTTTTGTATTTACATGTATTTCGCAATTAAATTATTTAAAACAAAATATTTGATTGCTGTTTAAAGATATCTTAGTTAAACAGCTTTTGTTTAAGGCACTAAATTTTTAAAATTTTGTTTTATAACAAAAAATTTAGTTGTTCCTGCGAAATGTCTGTAAACAAAAGAATATTTATACTAGCTGTATATTATGCTAAGCATTTGTTTAAATTAACTAAATAGTTTTGTTCGGAACATTTTAATCAAATTATTTGTTGCTACAACAAAATATTGATGCCAGTGTACATTAATAGAAATAATCACGTAACGAAAATTTATGGGAAACTGTAAATGGTACTTCTTGAAATATTCATCCTTGCTTTACATCATTCCGTTTCATTTACAAACTGATGAAATCTCTCTTTCCGATTTTTTAAACGCCAACTATATTTAAAAGCTCCTTTCAGTCGATCGCGGTAGACGTCGCGTCGCGTCGTCGCATTTGCAATTCCGCGGGGAACTTGTGACCAGCGGTTATCGCGTTTCGAAAGGCCGCGAAGACTGGCCGAGTTTCTCAAGTTGATTTCTGGCGGGCGCGGTGAACGCGTGAGGGACGCGTCCGTCGT